>JAGDYQ010000028.1:897131-920025 GCA_021962125.1 Bulinus truncatus | reverse complement strand
CTACTAGAAGGAAGTACCAACCTGTGGTACTACTAGAAGGAAGTACCAACCTATGGTACTACTAGAAGGAAGTACCAATATGATGTACCTACTAGAAGGAAGTATCAACATGGTGTACTACTAGAAGGAAGTACCAACATGATGTACCTACTAGAAGGAAGTACTAACATGGTGTACTATTGGAAGGAAGTACCAACATGGTGTACTACTAGAAGGAAGTACAAACATGATGTACTACTGGAAGGAAGTACCAACCTGGTGTACTACTAGAAGGAAGTACTAACATGGTGTACTACTAGAAGGAAGTACCAACATGTTGTACTACTGGAAGGAAGTACCAACATGGTGTACTACTAGAAGGAAATACCAACACGATGTATTACTGGAAGGAAGTACCAACATGATGTACTACTAGAAGGATTTACCAACATGGTGTACTACTAAAAGTATGAACACTTCTCTTCATATACACCATCAACATAACAGAATTTTGCCCCCTACCCCCACCCAGAAAAAACAAATACCACTTCTGTTTCACACAAATTTTGACCTATTTTTTAAGGACAACACATATACTATGTTTCTCCAATGAGATCTTTATTTAATATTTGCCTTATTCAATGTTTTTATTTTGTTGTTCTGGACTGAATTGTTTCCCTTTAGCCTTATCTTTTATTTGTTTATCGATGGTTTCTTCTTTCTTTCTTACAACCTCTTATATAGAATGTCTCTTTGTATAGGATGTCTCTTTGTGTAAATGACCGTTTCATTTTAATTTATCCATTGGCATTATCTGATGTCTGGTTTTTATACTTTTTTTTTTGGTTCATGAGTAATTTATATACGTTGAGTTTTTCAGTGTATAATGTGAATAATTTCTGACGTACATCCCTGCAGCTTTAAATTAACGTTAGAAAGAGATGAGTTTCAAAGTCTGGTCACGTTTGCATGCGACAGAAATTAAAAAAAAAATTATTAAAATAATAAAAGGTCATGAATTGAAATCAAGATTCTCAGAACTTCACGGCAAAATCACTCTTTTTTTATTTCCTTTTTTTTTCGATTCCCAAGATTTCTTTTGAACTATATTTAGATTTTCTTTCTATTTGTCATTTCTTTCAGAACTTACATCTAATTACGTCACCGCTTCCCTATGACCTAGATGCCTGACTGCTTAACTACCTGACTAACTACCAACATACCCATCGACTTACCGTACTATTTAGCTACCAACATATAGAACGCACTATCTTTTAGGAATCTATTTATCTATCTATCTATCTATCTATCTATCTATCTACTTGTCTGTCTTTCTGCTTAATCATTCTATGTGTATTGTTACAACTTGATATTTTACAGAATGACACACAGGACACGTGGGTTCAATAATGACTAGACTGATACATTTATTTATTACACAAATTTACTAAACATTAATTCCATAACCAAACTGATAAATCCACATAGGAAACAAAATCACTGCCGGCCACAAACGAGTCCAACGTGCACTCTCTAGGTCACCAACTCCTTGTTCTCTAAAACAACAAGCAATTAACTACACATGTCCAGTCCACACCTGCAAAATCAGGTCACGTCACGCGTCGTCACGCATCGTCCTCATCTCTTGTTTTTACACACCTGTCCAGGTGACGACTGGTCCAGCGCCGTGTGTTAAAATTAAGAGGGTCACAACAGTATATTATTGTGTTTGTTTTTCTGTCTGACTGTCCGCCTACATACATACCTTCATTCTTTCTCTCCATCTTTCTCCCCTATTGTGTTTATGCAAATAATCAAGTAAAAGATTCAACTCTTAATTCGAAAGTGACAGAAATCCATTGGACATTCTGGCAAGCTAGAAGACCAACGCATTTTAAATTGAAAAACTGGCAAGGCCGAGTTGATACACGATCTATCTATTTGTTCGTCCAAACGTCTACACACTCAAGCGCGCGCGCACACACACACACCTTGGCTATGATGATCGCCCCCAACAAACAGTATAGGTGGTACTCGCTGACAAATTAAGTATCGATACGAGGCGGACACTTCCGTTTCTTTCGCCCCGTGTTGTGGGGTAATCGAATATGCGGAGTGACATCGGAATCGAGGGAAATATCAGCGTGTATCATTTTTCTATGGGGTTTTAAAACAACAACAACAACAGCAACAACAAAACATTCAGTTACATCAGAACCTATGAGTGGGCTCACTGACCACTATTCCTGTTGATGGGCTCACTGGCCACTATATCTGTTGATGGGCTCACTGACCACTATATCTGTTGATGGCCTCACTGACCACTATATCTGTTGATGGCCTCACTGACCACTATATCTGTTGATGGGCTCACTGACCACTATATCTGTTGATCGGCTCACTCTCCACTATATCTGTTGATGGTCTCACTGACCACTATATCTGTTGATGGCCTCACTGACCACTATATCTGTTGATGGCCTCACTGACAATTCATATCTGTTGATGGCCTCACTGACCACTATATCTGGTTGATGGCCTCACTGGCCACTATATCTGTTGATGGGCTCACTGACTCACTCATATCTGTTGATAGGCCTCACTGACCACTATATCTGTTGATGGGCTCAATGACCACTATATCTGTTGATCGGCTCACTCTCCACTATATCTGTTGATGGTCTCACTGACCACTATATCTGTTGATGGCCTCACTGACCACTATATCTGTTGATGGCCTCACTGACAACTATATCTGTTGATGGGCTCACTGACCACTATATCTGTTGATCGGCTCACTCTCCACTATATCTGTTGATGGTCTCACTGACCACTATATCTGTTGATGGCCTCACTGACCACTATATCTGTTGATGGGCTCACTGACCACTATATCTGTTGATCGGCTCACTGACTACTATATCTGTTGATGGTCTCACTGACTACTATATCTGTTGATGGGCTCACTGACCACTATATCTGTTGATGGGCTCACTGACCACTATATCTGTTGATGGGCTCACTGACCACTATATCTGTTGATGGGCTCACTGACCACTATATCTGTTGACGGGCTCAGATACGTCTCACCTTCCACTATATCTGTGTCCATCTCCTTAGCAATGACACGATAGAGAGGGGATAGTCTATTGAGGAAGGGAGATAATTTGATTTTGATATCATTCTTTAGTGTTCTTGATGTGTTGGTGGATAGTAACAATAATAAAAAAAAGTAACAATATGAATTATCAGCACTTGACATTGGATAAAGACGGACATCCAGCCACCCAGTCCTAACCTTTGACCTATACCATTTTTTTAAAACAAATTTGTGAATTAACATTCAATCGAATTTTAAGTGGAGGAAGTAGACTTTGAATTATAATAGACAAATGCAGTACCGTACCCAGGATTTTTTTTGGAGGGGGGGGGGCGTGGGAGGGGAGAAGGGCTGTTCCAAGTTTTTAAAGGCAAAAATATTTGTCATTTTTTTATGAGTTACTATTAGCAATAACATTTTGGGGGGGGGGCTGTAGTCTCTCTCTCCCCCTCCCCCCTCCCAGGGTACGGCCTTGGACAAATGTATAATACTGGAAGGGACAAGAAAAAAAGGCTTTTAATTCAGAGTCTAGATGTGAAATGTTGAAGCCATAGTGAACACAGTCATCTCTGAACATGACATTCAGTGAAAAAAACACAGGAAACTTCGATCAAATGTTGTCTAGGTGGATGTGGAGGTGTGTAATTTATTAGTTAGGTCTTATCCATGGAAGTATTTTGTTAAATTAGATTATTCAGTAGGTGATTACCTGACTAGATTACTCAACCGGTTTGATAATCGACAAGGCTGGTAAGTTAGCTGACAGTACAAGATTTCTGACCTGGATAACTAAACTATATTGCTGTCATAGATTTCTCAAACAGATTAGCGCAGTATTTCGATTAACTCTAGTATTGTAATAGATTGCTGAAGTAAATTACTGTACGATACTAATGAACGATACTTCTGACGATACTACTGAACGATACTACTGAACTAGATTGCTGAACTTTATTATTATACGATATTACTGAACTGGATTATTTGATTATATGACTTTACACACAGCATAATGTATTTAATAGATAACTTAGAGCCTCAATTTCTTCAAATAGATTTATTTTATTCATGAATTTGTTAAGACTTCATATGAAATATATATATATATATATATATATATATATATATATATATATATATATATATAAGTAATATTCTTAGTCTTCGTACTTGACTAGTATGACTTAACACCGCGCTTCTCAACCGGTGGTACACGTACCCCACTCTGTACTAGAATGTTATGCATAAGGGGCGATAAGCCACAACAAACAATTTTCATATAAAACAACCAAACGTTTAAAGAAGGTTGCCGGCTTGATGCGTGACTCATCACCAAACCACGTGCCCAAGTATCACATTAGAGAGAGGTGAGCACATCCCGTGGTGAGAATAAACACATTTATTCTCAAACCTTACGTGTGAGGGGCATGGGCGTCGCTAGGAATTTTTCCAGGGGGGGGGCAAAAATTTTCCAGGGGGGTGGGGGCAAATAACAACTTTATGACATTTTTTTTTAAATGTAGGGGGGGGGGGAAACGCCCCCATCTTATATGACATTTTTTCAAAATGTAGGGAGGGGGCAAATGCCCCCCTTGCCCCCCCCCCCCCCATGAATACGCCCATGGTGAGGGGGTACTGTCGCAAAAAAAAAAAGTTTGAGAGCCGCTGCATTAAACCGCTTTTTGCATAACTATATATGTGTAGGGGGACGGGTGGTCGTGCGGTGTAGAGAGCTCGACTGTCGACCGGAGGGCCCCGGGTTCGAATCTCAGTGAGAACCTTAGGATTTTATTCAGTTCCTGGTGATAGTCCCCCCAAGTCCACTCAGCTTTAAATGGGTACCTGACTTTAAGTTTGGGGAAGTAAAGGCGGCTGGGGCGTTGTGCTAACCACACAGCCCCTTCATATTCCCGATAGCCCGTTAGGGTTAAGGGAACTTTACTTTTATATATAAATAAATGAATCATTTGGGTGAGGATACAGAAAAATGTTATTTTCTCTGTTGGGTTCAGGGAAATTCACTTACTTTATTTTACTATTCAATGGGACGGATGGCCGAGTGGTGTAGATACTTGACTGTCGACCTGAGTGCCCTGGGTTCGATCCTCGGTGAGAACCATGGGAATTTTTCCCAGGTGAAATTTGTTTCAAAGTCGTCACACAGGTTCACCCAGCTTTAAATGGGTACCTGACTTAGGTTGGGGAAGTAAAGGTGGCTGGGCGTTGTGCTAACCGCACAATCCCTTCATATGCCGAGGTTATAGAAACAGATATATTCTACACTTTATCTGCCTCCATGGCCCGTTAGGGTTAAGGGAACTTTACTTTTATTTTATTTTACTATAAGAAGCGTTTAAAGTCATTGTAGCTTAACTGACATATTAACCTAATCCTATATGCGGGCTAGGCTAGGCTGGCTTAAAATTATACTATCCTCTAAACAAATACTTATTTCAATTTACTCAGGTTTACTTGCCCTTGCTCACTTATCCAATCTTGCTTTCATCGTATGTAATCCATGCACTATAGAACAAGTTTGAAGTTTAGATTTTTAGAATATACGTTCATATCAATAATGACAATTATTCACATATAATAATAATAATGATAAACACAGAAAAGATATGAAACTGGAATTAAATGTATTCTGACTTGTGAAATACATCAGTTCACACAGAAACATGGAAACAGATCAATATACTGCGACACAAATTAACGATGAAAAAAAAAACAGTGGCCGACATACAGGCAGATAAAGTTTTTACAACACATTATCTCCGATTACAAATTGAACACCAGTTCTCTCTATTAAAAGAATGAACGCTAGCTTGAAAAAAACCTGGTCAACTTTTTTTGTATCTGCCTGTTTGCAATTTTATTTTTGTTTTTTAATTTTTTTATAAGGTGAAATTAAATTGTCTTGTTGTGAGCAGCTGGGGATGTTTAGATCAAATCATCAGAAGTACTCTTCACGTGTTTAAAAAAAAAAAATGTCGAATCAGTTTATCGGCTGAAGTTGCTAACATGAAGATTGAGGGTGGGGGTGGGGAGATGATGACGGTGGTGGTGGGCAGGTGTGTGTATGTAAACTTGTTTTTTTTCTTTACACCTTTTGGTACATTTCACCTTAACATATGGCATAATCGCGGTTCTTAGCCTGTGGTAAGCGTGACCCGAGGAGCACCGAGGAAAGTTTATGCAGGGCTACGCAACAACATATAATTTCAAAACAATCAAGAAGGCTGCAAGAAGGCTGCAAGAAATTTGCAAGTAGGCTGCAAGAAAGCTGCAAGAAGGCTGCAAGAAAGCTGCAAGAAGGCTGCAAGAAAGCTGCAAGAAGGCTGCAAGAAAGCTGCAAGAAGGCTGCAAGAAAGCTGCAAGAAGGCTGCAAGAAAGCTGCAAGAAGGCTGCAAGAAAGCTGCAAGAAGGCTGCAAGAAAGCTGCAAAAAGGCTGCAAGAAGGCTGCGAAAAGGCTGCAAATTTGCTGCGTGACTCATCGATAGACCACTAGCCCCTAAGTATCGCATAAGAAAGGTGAGCACATTCCATAATGAAAATAAAAATACATTTATTCTCAAACTTTTGTGTGAGGGGTACAAGTGGACATTGTTTGGGGTACAGTCGCGAACAATTGGTGAGAACCGCTGTGTTTACATTGCCCCAGCACAGAGATGTAATTTACTTTAGCAACCTTACTCAGATTTGTATTCTTGTTCCATGATTTATATAAAGCTATCTCAGCTACTTTTTATACTAGTATTTGGTTTATGACTTAGATTATATACAGAATAACATTAGCTCCATGATTTAGATTACATTAGCTCCATGATTTAGATTACATCAGCTCCATAATTTAGATTACATTAGCTCCACAGTTTAGATTACATTAGCTCCATGATTTAGATTACATTTACTCCATGCTTTTGACTATTTTAGATTCCATGATTTAAATTAAATTATCTCCATGGTCTACATTACAATCGCCTAGTCATTCTCATAATTTCTTAGAGCCACGTTTAATGTTTTCAACTATGCTGCTGAGCGTATGAAAAAAAACCCAGCAATTTAAGTTTTTTCCGTTTCGGACAAAGGACATTTTAGTGCATTTTCGTGTACGCAGTGGCTACGTATGGGTTTTGATAAATAGAGAGGGAAGAAATCATGTTGAATAACTGTTACAAAAAAAATAATGATTACGCCCCTTTGATTAGCTTTTATTATTTATATTTAAAATATAAGCAAAAACGGTACGTAAGAAACTCTTATATTCAGCCCTGAGAGGTCCTATCGCGAAATGAACTTTTGATGTACACTTGGCAGGCCAAGACCTACAAAATGATATATACATCATGGGTCTAGGACTTATGGTTGCTGAGATATAGGGCGCTCCTTTGTTAATATAGCTTATATAGTAAAAAACAGTACTCAATACGCCCCCTTTTTCGGCCCTCAGACAGACAGACAGACAAAACGGGAACAACAGAGCATTTTTTTTCGAAAATGCTCTATAAAATATTACGCGAATGATGTGAATGATTGCTATTCAAATTCAAGTATAAAATGTCGCAATAAATATCAGTGCAGTAAATATCAGTGCAATAAATACAGGTTACTTCCCGCCGGGCGAAAATCAGGCATGATTTATATAAGACTTTGTCGTAATATTGTCTATCATTACATTGTACAATCAACTCGTCCGAACTTGCCCCTCCATCGTCTCTCCTCATAACCGCGTTATAAACAGACGAATGTTAGCAATATACCACTCAGTTTTACAGTGATTATGATTTTTGACTTTTATTGGATGTGAGTCTGATATTTATATGGGATTTTCCGTACCAATTTCACACAAGAGTTGAAAAGTTAATAATGATGTTTCAACTGCAACCACATAAATGATGTTAAACCCCAAGCACAGAAATGATGTTAAACTACAACCACAGAAATGATGTTAAGCTACAACCACAGAAATGATGTTAAACTACAACCACAGAAATGATGTTAAACTACAACCACAGAAATGATGTTAAACTACAACCACATAAATGAGGTTAAAGTACAACCACAGACATGATGAATCAACCACAACCACATGCATAATGTTTTAACTGCAGCTACATGAATTTTGTTTTTAAATTACCACCCTAGAAATGAGGTTTCAACTGCAATCACTTAAATGGTGTCTGAACCCACACGAAATCACGGATGTTTCTAATGCTCCACCGCGCTACAGTTGTTCATATGGCACCCCTTGTAAGGCAACACGTGTGTTTGTGTGGTACCTTTCTACATTCTCACAATGACATAGACAAAACCTCACTGCCATCCGCTGTTTCTACCTCTGATGTTTTCAGCCTTTGGGTATGGTTAATATTTGAGGCCTGGTTAGGGTCATTGTGTATCTGACCGTTTACCAGGGATGAGGTTATTCATCGTTGTAATCTTCCCAGTGTTTTCTCTGTATTTTTTTTTCTCAGTAACAGTTACTAAAGTACTTTCAGGTTGAACTTTTAAAGTGGGACAACATTTTTCATACGGGTCTCGGTATGACCTTTGCATATAGTTAACCTTGAAGCTGTGGACACTGACTTCCTCATATCTTCTGCAATTCGATACACACAGCTTCAAGATGCCTTCGTTGCCGTGCTGACACTCTTACAGTGTACCGCCGTCACTGCCAAAGGACCATTGATGTCGTTGCCATACTGACACTCTTACAGTGTACTGCCGTCACTGCCAAAGAAAAACATTGATGTCACTGCCACGCTGTCGCAGAAGTCAACTTGGACAATGTCTGTCATTGCCACAATGACACCGCCTGTCACTGTCACAAAAAACACCGTCAGCCACTCCCTAAGTGGTGCTTCTTTCAACATCGACACCGCCTGTCACTGCCACATAGCGACAGCTGTCACTGTCTTGCCGGCACCGCTGTAAACGGCTGAATAGTCGCTGCTGTGAACACCCAAAATGACATCCCCCCTCCACTCCCCGGTCACTGTCACATTCACATTCACACATTCACTGCTTGTCACCACCGCCACACACTGGACACCGCTTCCATCCACTCATCCGAGCACGGCATTGGCCGGACACAACGTGGTCCGACATTTTGTTCAGCACCTGTCGATCAATATGTCATCAGCCAAATGACGCCCACTTTAAGCAAACTGGCGAATGGGAAGATTACTCCGTTATGCAAGACTGAATAAAAACAACGCACGAAACTGGAGCCGGTTCAAAGAGCTCAGTTCTTTGTGTGTGTGTGTGTGTGTATTTGTTTGTTTTGTTTTGTTCTTTATTTAATGAGTTTGATATATAGGCAAGTGCTGCTTGGTTCGACGTACCACCACCGATTTAGCCGGTCAGATCATAGACTCGACCGAACCAGAACCAAGGGAAAACGATCATAAATTGAAAGCAGCAGAAAGGGAGTTAACTGTGGAAAAAAAATATATATGTGTTTGCGTGTGTGTTTATATAATTGATAAGTGTGATCTCAGTTTCCTAAATTACTGAAAACACCACGTAATGTGGTATCGATTTTTGTCTGTTCAACCTATAGCGTACAAAGTTACCACTGGTTTTAAAATACCATTACATTATTGGTATACCATCCCTTGAACACCAGGATGGGATTCAGCTGAATGCAGCTAGAGTGGATGGCTAAGTACAAAAATAGCTGGAGACATTTAGTTGGTGGGCCACAGGAGTGACGGGCGTAAAAAAAAATAACATCCGTTAATATGTATACCATCCATGTATACCATCCTTTAATTGGTATACCATCCATGTATACCATCCCTTAATTGGTATGCCATCCATGAAAACCATCACTTAATTGGTAATTATCCATTTATACAATCACTTAATTAGTATACCATACATGTATACCATCCATTAATTGTGGTATACCATCCATTTATTGGTATCGCCAATGAGCCTCCGTGGAATTTCCTTTTTCTGAGATTGTTTAACCACAAAGATAAGTTTTTTTTTATTTTTTTTTGAATAAACTTGTGAGCGTCGACCGCTAAGACTGTTGTCTATTCATTTCATCCTCTCTAATGTACCGTTTAAATTGCTTTGAGTTTCTTATTTTCCAAAAAAATAAAACCCCTGGTTTTAATGTATTCAGGTCTGTCCCGTTGAAGGTTAATCTTCCCGTCAGCGTTGGAGTCCACGATCTCTGTCACAGCCCGTCCACTGGAGAGGGTCAAAGAATATTTTCTTGGAAAAATCATTCTCGACTGAAATTTCGCAATGTCGTTGAATGTCATCCTTCAGCAGGAAGCGAGAGAAAAAAAAATGTAAATTTCTGTCGGTGTAATGAAGAGGAGCAAGAATTTAAGTGACAGACAAACGTATTTGGTTGGGAAAAGCACCTTCCTGTCCAGATGACTTCAGTTCAAGCCCTTGACCTGACCGTGGAAGGGGGGGGGGTGTAGGGTTGAGGTTGTGTGGGGGGGGGGACTTTGCATCAGACAAATGTCCACACATTGTCTGGTCATTCCTCTGACATTCGGTACATTAACTTTTGAAACCCGGTTATCCAAGCCTAAAGATGCATATCATATATACAAGTCCATAATTTCATTTCCTGTGTTTCTGTGTGCGTATGTGTTCAAATCTAAAACAATGCACATAAGTTATAAAATGAAATTTCCCACATGCAGTTAACTTAAATTAATTCAATGTTGGTGCAACATAAATTAGTTCCACTAGAAACTTTCAATAAACATATCGTTAGATTCTACCGGAAAAAAGACGGGTGGTCGTGCGGTAAAGAGCTCGACTGTCGATCTGAAGGTACCTGGTTCGATCTCTGGTGAAGAATAAGGAAATTTTTCAGGTATTGGCTCAAGTTCCCGATATATCACCCGTGGTGCCTCCGTAGCCATTACACTATCAGCTATGGTGCGAATGAAAGAAGGGCACCATAAAAACCGTCCTAATGGTGGTTCATAGGATCTAAGAGATTTCTTCTCATCCTCTCAGGGACTTCACACGCATGGAAAAGAAAAGACATGATACTGCAATCTTAGATCAAAACTTCCTTAGCTTAAGATGATTGACCATTCAAAAGTTCGAATCGAATGGTGTTCAAAGTCTCAATGTTAACATAAATAAATTAGTGGCTTAACGAGTTTCTCCAATCAGACGTTCATTGTTTTGATTGCACAGGGGAAACATCATATGACTGTGTTATTAAATTTTTTTTTGTTTTATATCTTTTCGTGAATGGGATTCTCATTGATTTCAATCGAACTGTTTTACGTTCTTCATTACTTTTGCTGTGATCGATTTCATTACAGTTTTTTTTTTGCCTGATGTGTAGTCTGTTCGTTTTGTGGTTTTTTTGTGTGTCCCGGAAGAAGGGGGCGATGGCTTGGGATCCTAGTTTATGGCTCTGGTTATATAGATGTAGCTCTGGTAATCTAAGTGTGGATCTGGATATATAGGTGTGGCTCTGGTTATTTTGGTGTGGTTCTGGTTATGTAGTTGTGGCTCTGGTTATATAGATGTGGCTCTGGTTATATAGGTGTGGCTCTGGATATATAGGTGTGGCTCTGGATATATAGGTGTGGCTCTGTTTATGTAGTTGTGGCTCTGGTTATATAGGTGTGACTCTGGTTATATAGGTGTCGTTCTGGTTATGTAGGTGTGACTCTGGTCATATAGGTGTGACTCTGGTTATAAAGGTGTGACTCTGGTTATATAGGTGTGGTTCTGGTTATGTAGTTGTGGCTATGGTTATATAGGTGTGGCTCTGGTTATATATGTTTGACTCTGGATATATAGGTGTGGCTATGGTTATATAGGTGTGGCTCTGTTTATGTAGTTGTGGCTCTGGTTATAGAGATGTGGCTCTGGTTATATATGTGTGACTCTGGATATATAGGTGTGGCTATGGTTATATAGGTGTGACTCTGGTTATGTAGTTGTGGCTCTGGTTATATAGATGTGGCTCTGGTTATATAGGTGTGGCTCTGGATATATAGGTGTGACTCTGGATATATAGGTGTGACTCTGGTTATATAGATGTGACTCTGGATATATAGGTGTGGCTCTGGATATATAGGTGTGACTCTGGTTATATAGGTGTGTGTCTCTGGTTGGAAGGGCCGGCCTGCAATCGCGGACTCGATTGTCAATAGACTTTGGTCAAGTTGTTGTGAACGTTTGACAGCCCATCCTGTTTATAATGTGGGCACAGACATTAGTCAAGAATGATGTAAAGAGTTCTTTGGTGCCCTCTTAGCTGTTGCACTCTCGGAACCGACCCAGTTTTGTTTTACAGAATTAAAGAGATGAAACTAACCATATTTACATGGACTTCGACTAATAAACGGCTGATAAAATGTAATAAAATCATCATTGGGTTACTTTTTGGAAGTTAGCTTTTTAAATGTGGCCTCCATGGTCATTTGATGCCTAATACGGGGATGTAGCTGGGAATGCAGCTGGGGATGCAGCTGGGGATGTAGCTTTATGTTTCAAGATGATCTGAAATGTTTCAGTCACATGCCTTAACCCCATAAATTGATTGATTGATCAATGTCTTGGGTACAGGTCACTGTGTGTTATTGGTCAATCTGTGTTACCAAACAGTGTTTGTAACTGGTGAGTGTGTGCCATATATCACTCAGTATTCACAGACTGCAAACTAAAGTTCTCGATAAACATAAACATGTCTAGACTTCTATCCTGATATGGTAACATCTTTGTTTAAAACATCTTGTTAAGAGAAGACGGACAGAGAGCTAGCTAGAGTTCCCTATTGTTTAAAACATCTTGTCAAGAGAAGACGGACAGAGAGCTAGCTAGAGTTCCCTATTGTTTTAAACATCTTGTTAAGAGAAGACGGACAGAGAGTTAGCTCGAGTTCCCTATTGTTTAAAACATCTTGTTAAAAGAAGACGGACATAGAGAGCTAGCTAGCTTTCCCTATTGTTTAAAACATCTTGTTAAGGGAAGACTGACGGAGAGCTAGACAGAGTTCCCTATTGTTTAAATGGGCGTATTCACAAGCTTAGCTTTTAAGGACTTGACAGAAGTAGGGAAGAGATCTATTTGAATGTGACAGTTTTCTTTTCAAGCCTTCAATTTTAACCTCACGCTAGGAGATCATTAAGACAAAGTCCAGTTAAGTTCTGTACTGTTATTGTTCTTTTTATTATTTTCTTTTTGCTTACATCACTGACATCTATATAAAAATAACACAATTAATGTATGTTTAAAAAACAACAACAACAATGAAACAAAACAAAAAAAAAACACTTGAAGAATGAATCTGAATATGATAACCAAAAAACATTCTGAAGCTAGGATGGGGGTGGGGTGGGGGTGACGTCTCCATTAAAATAGCTGAATTATCTGTTGACATGTTTAACATAAAGGAATATGATGGTATAAAATTATAAGATTAAAAAAAATAAATGTTTGTATTGAATGGCGGTATTTCTTTGTCCTTTTTTTCTAATTAGGTCATAGGTTCTTGCCTAATTTTACTAATTGGGTCCTAGACTCTTGCCTAATTTTACTAACTGGGTCCTAGGCTCTTGCCTAATTTTACTAACTGGGTCCTAGGCTCTTGGCTAATTTTACTAATTGGGTCCTAGGCCCTTGCCTAATTTTACTAACCGGGTCCTAGGCCCTTGCCTAATTTTACTAACTGGGTCCTAGGCTCTTGCCTAATTTTACTAACTGGGTCCTCGGCTCTTGCCTAATTTTACTAACTGGGTCCTAGGCTCTTGCCTAATTTTACTAACTGGGTCCTAGGCTCTTGCCTAATTTTCTTAAACACATAAGACTAAAAATAAATACGGACAAAGGCTGGTTTAACGGTGGGCGCATGGGACAGGGCCCTGGGCCCCGCTATACAATGACCCCCAAAGGAAAGTGTTATACGATTTACATGGGCCCCTTCATTTTCTTTTTAGATGTCTCAATTTTTCTAAGGGATTCACTATTTTAATCTGCGCCACGGCCTCTACCTTCTTATTTCCGCCTCTGAAGACATAAAACAAAAAAGTAACAGACTCTTTAATTATGAGTCAAAATGAGAATCTTATTCTATGCAACTATGAAAAGGTAATTACAAAAAAAAAAGGAAGTTTTACAAAACTGTAGACTGGACGTCTTAATACATCGGAGTGCTCGTGGGTATGCCTAGACACTTGTCCTGCTGTGTGTAGGTGGAGGGTGGGGGTGGGGAGAGGAAGGCAATGAAATATGGGCCTGACAGTGAATGACTATTAATATAACATCATGACTTTTTGAGTGATAGCGGTCGCGGTTTATATCGATGGACGGCTTTTGACTGTATCACGTGACGTTGTGACGTAAGAAGATGGGGTGTAATAAAGTTGGATGTGTCGTAAAGTACACACACACACACACACACATACACTCACACACACGTATACATACACACACGTATACATACACACACAAACACTCACATATTCATACATACACACACACACAAACGCACAATCACACACACACCCATACACACACACATTCACACACATACACACACACACACATACACTCATCAATAGGTTTAGTTTCAGTTGATGTAAGCTAAATATTTCATTCCCAGGACTTCGTTTGATTTCATGGAAAGGATTTAATATGACGTCACCGTCTCATCGCCACCCTACGGCCGGGGGAGGAAAGGGGGCGGATGTTGGGTGGGGGAGTTGTGGTGGAAAAAAAAGGTGAGAGTAGAGAAGGTTGGGGGGGGGAGAATGAGGATCAAATGAAATCTGCCAGTTGGGCTCGTTGTTATTTAATCCATAATCGAATACTAATTTTCTGGACGCTGTGATGGACGGCCGGGTGATGTTGGCGGACAGCCAGCCTGAAATGAAGTCGTAAATATTGTCGGGCCCAACTTCTGAGTAGACCCCTCCCCCTCCCCACCCCGGGGGAAATGCTGGAATATGGAGTGGGGCATTCAGGGAGGGGCGCCTTAATGCAAGAAAGTGCTGATTCTCTCCCCCACCCCCCACCTCGGAGAAACAAATGCTTATAAATATATATATATTAGAGCTGCTGTTCGATTAAAAATTTTAATCGAAATTAACGCATAATTAAAAAAAATTATCGCAAATTAACGCATATTTAATCGAAAAAATACTTTATTTATTAATTGTAACAATTTTCAATTCTATCAACATGTCATTTTAAAATAATAACAACGTGTTATTTTTCCGCACTTACTTGGCCTAAGCAATAGAGTATTAAACATTTGTGGGTGTGTGTGTGTGTGTGTGACGTCTTTGACAAGCCAGACCTTGAAATGTTCGACTCATTTTTGACGCGAGCAAGTAAGCATCCTTGTTCATTTGTTCTCAGTCTCACATGTGGGTCGCGACTTGTTATAAAGTGTGTCGTCAACAGAAAAGAAAGAACAGAAGATGAAAAATGAAAGCCGACCGATAACATCAAAGAGTGTCATTTTACACAATATTTTTTTTATTAATATAACTGAAAGACCGATAAAATAAAATTCTTTTTTGTTGTTCACTAAAACATTGAACAAATAGTTGATAGTAAGAAAGTAAATGAATGAAAGAATATAAGAATAACATTTATGACTGCGACGCGCAAAGCAAGAACTTCAAAAGAAGATTAAAAGTAAATTTGTCCATCAACTCGCCGACTGTGGTCGTATTGGTGGGGAGGTGGGTAATGTTAATATTGGTAGATGACATCACTTACCAACACAAGTTACATTGTTTCAAAGCCATGGCACTTGTCAATCAAACTATAACACGTGCAGATGTTCATTAATTGCATCATTCAGGGTCATAAGTTTGAATTAAGAAATAGCAATCCTATTGTTTCAAGGTCATATAGCTGCTATGATTTATGTAAACGTGAGACTCTGGTTTTTTTTCTTCCTTTTTTTTTTAAATCTCGTCTGATCTGGTTATAGAATTGGGTTATTAGCTGATTTTTTTATTTCATCTGCAACTCTGAAATAACACCATTTGGGTAAAATTTAACGCATTTAGGTGTTTTTGTTAAACAAATGTAATCGCATATTTTAACGCATTAATTACGCTTTAATTGCAGTAAATCAACAGCCATATATAAAATTAGACTCAGTATCACAATAATTATGAAAAATACAACCACTGTCTCGGGTACAGATGTATTAGCAAGATGTTATACTATCAAAATACGGTACAAAATTATGCGCAAAAAAAATGATGATACAAAATTTCTAGCATCTCATTATTTTGATCTAATAATAAACGGGTTCATTATACCTTCAACAATACACTATAGTACCTCCACCAATACACTACAGTATATAATGTAAACTAGTGAATAAAAGTTTTCTCTTTTTACATCGACCGGGAAGGGAGCAGGAGTTTACTTGTCGAAGGGCTAAATAACCAAAACATCTTCATCATATATTACAAGTGGGGCTTCAGTCGACATACGTGGGGGTGAGGGTATGTGCGAATTGCGGCAGGGTGGGTGTGGTAGATCTACTTAATAAGTGGACGGAACTAAAACTTCAAATGGTGAAATTCTGTTATTTATCGTTTTGGTGAACGTTCCGCATTTAGTCAAATTAACGCATTTAAGTGTTGCGTTAAAAATTTTAATCGCAAATTTTTTTTGCCGCGTTAATCGCAAATTAACGCAGTTTAATCAGCAGCCCTAATATATATATATATATATATATATATATATATATATATATATATATACATTTAATCATTGTAACTATCTAACCCCACACCCACACCCCTTTTTCGCCTCCCCCCACCTACCCCCACGGATTTCCCCACATCTAATGTGTCTGTAGCTCACTCAACATCAATCAACCTAATAGCTACAACCAGGCATAAATACAATTAAAGGGATGTCTATAATAATAGTAAACTATCATACAGTAAACTATCATACAGTAAAGTATCATACAGTAAGCATTTGTGTACCGTTGCATTTGGATATACATTTACATGAAGGATAAAGCACGAGTTGGTAGCGCTAGGGGCTCCCTGGTAAACTCGCTTGCCCTGGCATTTTAGCCTCATTACGGGGGCCCTACGTCTTACATTTAGGCGGCTGGGCGTTGTGCTAACCATATAATCCCTTCATATGCCGAGGTTATAGAAACAGATGAATTCTACACTTCATCTGCCCCGATGGCCCATTAGGGCTAAGGGAACTTTACTTAAATCTTACATTAATTTTATGTTATTGTTTATTTTGCAACCAAGGAAGCAGGGCCGAAGCCAAGAATTCTGGGGACATTGACAAACTGTGACTACGGCGACAACAAATTAGAGTGGTAGCTACCAATACTAAAGGCTCCCTGTGCGATTTAATTTATCTGCCATAGGAGCGGTAGATACGGTAGTGCGGGTTGAGCCGAGCTAGGACGGGGTCCGTTTTACTTTCAATAAGTTTTTCTTGATACTTTTCAGACACGGCGGAGAGTGGCAGAGAGATTAATTCATTTATATAGCAGACTTTATATCATTAGACACAGGACAGGCCTGAATGGGCCATTAAACACAGGACAGGCCTGTATGAGCCATTAAACACAGGACAGGCCACTGTAGCCGTGTGGAGATCAGAGATGAGCGGACAGCGGACGCGTCCGCTTGCGGACGCAGATCCGCAGACTTTTCCGAATCCGCGGACTGACAGCGGACGCTTCGTATGGTTGAGTTGCGGACTCGCGGACTGACGCGGATCTTCTTTAGCGTTACCATAAAAAAATTTAAAGTCATTTAAACAGCTAACTTTCAGCAATGCGGACGCGCGGACTGACTGCGGACCAATGTTGTAAGACTCTGCGGACGCGGACGCGGATCATTGATAGAAATCCGCGGACGGACGCGGACGCTAAATTTCAAGATCGCACACCTCTGGTGGAGATAGACCTATTAACTGCATTGTAGCTGTGTAGAGATAGACCTATTAACTGCATTGTAGCTGTGTGGAGTGAACTATTAACTGTACTGTAGTTGTGTGGAGTGAACTATTAACTGTAGTGTAGTTGTGTGGAGTGAACTATTAACTGTACTGTAGTTGTGTAGAGTGAACTATTAACTGTACTGTAGTTGTGTAGAGTGAACTATTAACTGTACTGTAGTTGTTTTGAGTGAACTATTAACTGTAGTGTAGCTGTGTGGAGTGAACTATTAACTGTAGTGTAGTTGTGTGGAGTGAACTATTAACTGTAGTGTAGCTGTGTGGAGTGAACTATTAACTGTAGTGTAGCTGTGTGGAGTGAACTATTAACTGCAGTCTTTTAGACGTTCTTCCTAAAAAAACTTGCTCAGGTGTTATTGGTTATGAAATTAAGAAAAGAAAACACCGTATGTTTGAGGCATTCGAAATTGGACTGTTCAGTTAAACTGGATATTTTTCTATTAAACTGGATATTGTTTTGTTTTTTAAATACCATTCCAGAAGCAATATTTCTTTTTATAGATTTTATTGCAGTCATTCTATTGGTCATTTCATTCAGAATATGAATCTGGAACACTACAATTCGCCCATTCACTCATTACTGTACCCGACATATACTATTGGCTACTTAACTTGCCCAGTCTATTGAGCACTCACTACTGAACCAGACATATACTATTGGCTACTCAACTTGGCCAGTCTATTGAGCACTCACTACTGAACCAGACATATGCTATTGGACACTCAACTTGGCCAGTCTATTGAGCACTCACTACTGAACTGGTTGTCAACGTCAGATGCTGTATAATGGTCGATGGATGTTTTCAATTCTATTATCACCAATTATCACCAATTATCATCAATTATCACCAATTCTCTAAGCCCAATCGATGTAAAATTTTGGAAAGCTGTGTATTTTCGATGACAATATTTGAAAAAGTTCGTGTCAATTAATTCAATTCCTAAAGCAGCCCGAAGCTAATTCCTTTTTGATAATATTTAGATAGCGGGAGTAAGATGATTAAATTTTTGCAGGTTTAGTTCGAGTTCATAAATTGGCTGAGGTATTTTTGTAGTCTGTCACGATATTTTTAATGTAAATCTATACCAAGAAAAGAGAAATTCTTTTAACAATATAAAACAACAAAATTTTGTTTAGTCTTTCGTTATCACATTATGTACATTAAATATTATTTTATATTAACAAAACGAAAAAAAAATGATAACTATTTTGTACACATATTTTGAAAAACATGTAAATTAAAAAAAAAGCAATTTTTTTATTAAAATGGCTTACATCATACATAATAAATTTAAAAAGTGTTTTTCATGTTTAGTTAGGAAAGAAAATACCGAATACAACCACATTAGATAGGACCAACATGTTCCTACATCAAACTACTTTGTTTAGAGTTAATAGCTAACATTTGAATTCGTGTTCATCCGCACAATGTCAGGGTGTTTTATATGTTTTCTGTGGCGATTTCTAACTGCGAACCGATTTCTGCATGCAATATCCCCATTTAGTAAAGTTCCCTTAACCCTAACGGGCCATCGGGGCAGATGAAGTGTAGAATTCATCTGTTTCTATAACCTCGGCATATGAAGGGGTTGTGTGGTTAGCACAACGCCCAGCCGCCTTTACTTCCCCAACTTAAAGTCAGGTACCCATTTAAAGTTGGGTGGACTTGTGGGACGACTTTGAAACACATTTCACCTGGAAAAATTCCACATGGTTCTCACCGAGGATCGAACCCAGGACTCGCAGGTCGACAGTCGAGTATCTACACCACTCGGCCACCGTCCCACGAATATCCCCATTTAGAGCTAAGATAAAAATTAAGGGCTGATTCGGGGCACATATTATTTTTTTTTTTAGTACGGGTGGATGGTTGAAGTGAAAGGTAACCTCACAGGACAAAAACAATGGTCACGTGGGGATAGCAGAGCTACATTAATTTACCCGTGTGGCCATGTGAATGCATTCAATCCGAGTGAGACAAAAAACAGGCCGACGGAACACCAATGTATTTACCGAGTGATTGGTTTCTAACTAGTCTCTCAATAACAATGGCAGAGAACGCGATCAATCAATGAAACAATCGATGATCATTTTGCAGTGGAAAAATAAAAGTAAAAGTAGGCCATTTTTAAAATGTATGATCCAGTCCCTTATCACCCATCTAGTACTAATACCAATATGAACAATAGAGTGCAGATATCAATATGAACAATAGAGTGAAGATATCAATATGAACAATAGAGTGCAGATATCAATATAAACAATAGAGTGAAGATATCAATATGAACAATAGAGTAAAGATATCAATATGAACAATAGAGTGCAGATATCAATAATAACAATAGCGTGAAGATATCAATATAAACAATAGAGTGCAGATATCAATATAAACAATAGAGTGAAGATATCAATATAAACAATAGAGTGCAGATATCAATATGAACAATAGAGTGCAGAATCAATATAGACAATAGAGTGAAAATATCAATATAAACAATAGAGTGCTGATATCACTATGAACAATAGAGTGCAGATTTTTAATATAAACCAAAATAATGAATATAAAACTAACAACAAATAAATAGATTTAAACCTCGACCCAATGGCCATCAATGGAGGCCAGTTTGATATAGGAGGGGATCATGTAGGCAGATCTACGGCTGGCATGCTCAAGATAAATCTCATCTCTCAGTTTCAGTTTAGAGAACATAACATCCACACACACACAAACACACACACGCACACACACTCAAAGGGAGACAATAGCAATGTGAGTCAAACGAAGATGCATGTTAACCCAGAGATACATAAAGTTCAGCTGAGCACAAGAATGGTGTGTGTGTGTGGGGGGGAGGAAATGTGAAGGAGGAAGTAGTATTGATAACCATGATTGCAGAAAACCTGACAGCCATGTATTGATAACCATGATTGCAGAAAACCTGACAGCCATGTATTGATAACCATGATTGCAGAAAACCTGACAGCCATGTATTGATAACCATGATTGCAGAAAACCTGACAGCCATGTATTGATAACCATGATTGCAGAAAAACCTGACAGCCATGTATTGATAACCATGATTGCAGAAAACCTGACAGCCATGTATTGATAACCATGATTGCAGAAAACCTGACAGCCATGTATTGATAACCATGATTGCAGAAAACCTGACAGCCATGTATTGATAACCATGATTGCAGAAAACCTGACAGCCATGTATTGATAACCATGATTGCAGAAAACCTGACAGCCATGTATTGATAACCATGATTGCAGAAAACCTGACAGCCATGTATTGATAACCATGATTGCAGAAAACCTGACAGCCATGTATTGATAACCATGATTGCAGAAAACCTGACAGCCATGTATTGATAACCATGATTGCAGAAAACCTGACAGCCATGTATTGATAACCATGATTGCAGAAAACCTGACAGCCATGTATTGATAACCATGATTGCAGAAAACCTGACAGCCATGTATTGATAACCATGATTGCAGAAAACCTGACAGCCATGTATTGATAACCATGATTGCAGAAAACCTGACAGCCATGTATTGATAACCATGATTGCAGAAAACCTGACAGCCATGTATTGATAACCATGATTGCAGAAAACCTGGACAGCCATGTATTGATAACCATGATTGCAGAAAACCTGACAGCCATGTATTGATAACCATGATTGCAGAAAACCTGACAGCCATGTATTGATAACCATGATTGCAGAAAACCTGACAGCCATGTATTGATAACCATGATTGCAGAAAACCTGACAGCCATGTATTGATAACCATGATTGCAGAAAACCTGACAGCCATGTATTGATAACCATGATTGCAGAAAACCTGACAGCCATGTATTGATAACCATGATTGCAGAAAACCTGACAGCCATGTATTGATAACCATGATTGCAGAAAACCTGACAGCCATGTATTGATAACCATGATTGCAGAAAACCTGACAGCCATGTATTGATAACCATGATTGCAGAAAACCTGACAGCCATGTATTGATAACCATGATTGCAGAAAACCTGACAGCCATGTATTGATAACCATGATTGCAGAAAACCTGACAGCCATGTATTGATAACCATGATTGCAGAAAACCTGACAGCCATGTATTGATAACCATGATTGCAGAAAACCTGACAGCCATGTATTGATAACCATGATTGCAGAAAACCTGACAGCCATGTATTGATAACCATGATTGCAGAAAACCTGACAGCCATGTATTGATAACCATGATTGCAGAAAACCTGACAGCCATGTATTGATAACCATGATTGCAGAAAACCTGACAGCCATGTATTGATAACCATGATTGCAGAAAACCTGACAGCCATGTATTGATAACCATGATTGCAGAAAACCTGACAGCCATGTATTGATAACCATGATTGCAGAAAACCTGACAGCCATGTATTGATAACCATGATTGCAGAAAACCTGACAGCCATGTATTGATAACCAGGGTAGTAGTGGGGGGTGGGGGGGTGGAGCTAGTTTTGTCGTCACAGTTGTTCCTGTCATTGTAAATGTTCTTGCATTCAGGGATGTTCTATAAATCGAAAAATTTTCTGTTATCTGAAACGTTCTTTTTATTAAAAATAAAAAAAAGAAGAAGAGATATCGCATTATTTAAAGATGTTATTTTGATTAAAGATGCTCCTTTAATCAGTGATAATCCTTCCTTTAGTCAGTAATGTTCCTTTTATAAGAGATGTTATTTTTACAAGACATGTTCCTTTTATAAGAGATCTTCGTTTAACCAGTGATGTTCCTTCCTTTAATCAGCGATGATCATTACTTTAATCAGTAATGTTCCT
>JAGDYQ010000028.1:732131-892131 GCA_021962125.1 Bulinus truncatus | reverse complement strand
TCACGTTATGTAGGCTAAATATTGTCCCCTCATGCGAGACTAGGGGAGCGGGTTCCTCATCGCCCCTCCGTCTATTTACAGCTTGGGGGTGGGGAACGACTGGTTAAATTTAGATCTGTTTAACAAAACTATTGCACTTTGTGTATTTACATCAGTAGCTAGAGCAGTGGAAACAAACGATTGTACTTTTGTATTTACATCTGTAGCTAGAGCAGTGGAAACAAACTTTTGCGCTTCAAGATCAACTATGACAGCACTTTTTGTTTCGCGACACACCATAAAAAAACAATTTTTTCTTTTTTGTTATTGCGACCCAAGTGTAAAGAAAAAACTACAATAAAAGCGATAGAGTAGAAACGTCATTCATTGTCATTCTTTGTCATTCTTTGTGTTTATTGATCTCTATTTTTACCTTGCAGATTTACAACCCTATTGACTTTGTGACAAATGAAGGGGTGGAGACGCACCTACGTACAGTATCGACCACCCCGTCCCCCTACAGTATCAATCTATCAATTAAAAATTTTAATTTTTTTTTCGTGATCCACCTGAAATTCAGTCGCGACTCGCCAGTGGGTCACAACCCAGATTTCGAGAGCCACTGAGCTTGATTATCAAATAATATATCAAATGGTCAATATCTATTGTTTTGGTTGATTTCTATTTAGCCATAATAAAAGGTTAATAATTTTATTATTAGATCAATCTGTCGGAAGAATGAAACACATAGATTGTTTGTGGTTTGATTAACAGAAATGTTGACCGAATTATTTGAGCATATATTTTATTGCAAACAATTAGTTGCTATTACGCTAACGAGGTCAGAGGTGGATAATGAAGGAGATTGGAGACCTATTTTTGTACTTTTAAATTATATCTTTTAAATATAGAAAGCATTGTTTCAACCGAGCAGCACTGTAATTAATAATACACTTTATATATTAGTCCGATAAGAATAAAATATGGCATCTATTTTGTGCATATTTTTAAACTGATTCATAAAAAACAAAATTAACCTACCTGACTACACTGTATCCCAGAATGCTGTCGTGTCTAGTTAAGTTATTATTTCAGTGTTAACACATTTATTACGTCTGTGAATGTTTTGTTTTAAACTTTCCACTAACTCTTGTAATTCCCATAATGGACTTAGTGTCAAATTTTGCCAAGTGTTAATAATTGTGCAGGGTGTCAATAATTGTGCAGGGTGTCAATATTCGACACCCAATATGTCAATACATCATAAAACTACCATCATAAAACCACCATGCACACAAAAGTTTTATGTCAATATCTCGAACCTTCTTACAAGCCTCTACTCTTCAAAAAACAAACAAACAAACACAAATTTAACCGACAGAACATTAAAGAAAGAAAGAGAAAAAGATTTTCAAACAATAAACTTTTATTATTTTTGTTGAATATTCATCGTTTGTTTATCATTTCTGTTACTAACCAAACATTTCAGTTCCATCAATTCTCCATTAGACGAGTCTAAATTGAGGTCATCAATGTCGTTAAACACCCTTTTGTTTATTTCCTTTTTGTTTCTTCAAATTCTGTCTTTGAAAATAAATAGCCGCGTCTTTTGTCTATAACCGTTAGAATAGCTCTTCTACCCCCCCCTCCCTCCCTCCTCTGCGCAGTTTGTCTCTTCTGGCTATTGACACGGTCGACCAACCGAGGACAAAAGACTTTCAGGGAGAGGGAGAACAGAAGAAGGGACGCTACTCCATGATAGATGCCAAAGACTTTGCATTAAAAACGTTTAGCGCGAGTCTTTTCTTGTGAGAGTAAACCGTGGGGGGTGGTGGAGGTGGGGGAGACTCCGGAATGTCCAAACAGCCAATCAATAGCCTGAGAGGTCAAACATAGGGGGAAGGGGACATTATCTTGGTGTTCTTAGGATGGGCGGGGGGAGGGGGGGAAGGGGGAGGTCTTAATTTCTTTTGTTCTATGATATGATCAATACAAGATATGATATATGGACTGGAAGGTTTTTTTTTCCTCAGAGTTTGAAGGGACAATGGTGAAACTGAATCAGAGATACATGGAGAGACGGAGATGGTGAAACTGAATCAGAGATACATGGAGAGACGGAGATGGTGAAACTGAATCAGAGATACATGGAGAGACGGAGAATTTTGAGGGAGGAAGAGACGGAGAGTGCTTGGGCTCAGGAGGATCTAGCACTCACTAATTGCCCAGTTTCATACTGGACATTGTCCTATAGGTGCGTACTTTGGGAGGTTGAGGCCCAATGTCGATTACCTTTGCCGACACTGCGGAATTGGTGGAGGAAACCGTGGATCATGTGGCTTTTGAGTGCCCCGGCTGTTGGACCACAGGGTGGGCCAGTCGGGTAGCTTACTGACCATTGGCCTTTATGGCAGTTCCCAGATGTTGAGGGACACAGGGAGTTTTGATCTCACGAGGTCTGAGAGATTAAGTATCAGCCCGCAGTTATCATTGAAAGAGTTCAGAGAGAGAGAGAGAGAGAGAGAGAGAGAGAGAGAGAGAGAGAGAGTGGGGAGGCAGAGAGGGTCACAGGGCAAGGAAGTCTAAATAGTCTATAGATATGATCTATCTTTAAATCATCTCTCTATCGAATTTGTCTATAGATTTTTATCTATATTTAATTTATCCACCCATCTATCTATCCATCTATCTATCTATCCATCTATCTGTCTTAATTGCTGAACTAGATACGCTATAATTCTGATAAGAAAAAAAAAATGAACTAGATAGATCTGAACCCTGTTACTAATCAGAATTACTTCACTGGATCACGTGACTTTTTTTACTAAACACAAATGGCGCTCTTCCAATAGGAATACAATATCTCTACAAGTATATGTCTTTAGGACCTCTGTGGACGGACCTGTTTGTATTATAAATAACATTCGGTCTATCAATCTGAATTTTTATCTCTCTGTGCATCTATTCGTCTGTATGTTAATCCGAAGACCTGCATTCTATTTGGTCATTCCACGAAGAACATGAATCTGGAACACTTCAACATTGCCTATAATACTCTTCAGCACTCACTACTGAACCCGACATATAACTGAGGGGGGGGGGCACTCAAACTTGCCCATACTCTCGACCACTCACCATTCAACCCGATAACAAATACTGCCGGTCACCCTCTGATGCCGTATTATCTAAATTGTGTACTAATCACTCCATCCACCCGACTAGTCTGACATGAACAACGTCCTATGTGGCGGACTGTATGACGCCAGAATCTGCCCCCCATTGTTATGAGGAACAATTTATTCCCCAACGGCCGCGGCTGATTGGAATACAGGGGACAATAAATTGTCAATATATGTTCAGAATGTACAAGATAAATTTGCAGCATTAAATCTAGGGACACTGGTCCTCACATCTGTATGCTCAACGGATAACAATGGACCCTCCCCCCCACCCCCCGAGCACTCGGTTCACCAGCTGGGTTTCCATACTTATAAATCAACTGATAGGCCCGAAGGTATTTCATTATAAACATTGAGTCTCTAGAGCTAAAAAATGTTAGAACCACTCGTCTAGAAAATAAATCTTTGCTGGGAAGAAAGGTCAAATGCGAAAACGAGTTTTTGATTAAAAGAACTTTACGCAGCAATAAATACGTTAATAAATACCATTAAAAAGCGGACGGAATCAGATTGAATTATATTTCAAATTGAACTTAGACGATTCACATACATAATGAAGCTATTACCTCCCATAGGTTTTGTCCAAGACTTGCCTCATAGCATCTCTCCATTAAAACTAAAAGCCTGCTATGATCTCATAAATATATACATATCTTGGAATGAACAAACGCATACATAATCAACCGATCTTACGGAATACATTGCTTTCTATATAAATAAAAAACAAAACAATGTCTGTACCATCGGTCGGTTCAAAGATTTCTGTGCGCCTCATCGGTAGGTTGAGTATAGCTCCATTTGAATCTTTTTTTATATACGATTTGATTTAACTTGCTTTGTCTGGACTTTGTCGTGTCCTATATTGGGAAATCACTTATTCTTACCAACTTCCAGAGATGGAGTACATGTACTCCAGTTCTACTCGAGTAAATTTTTGGAGTACTTTTAGTACTTGCTCCTGCGGCACTTGTACTTGCACTTTAAATATTAGTACATAGTATGTATACAATTATCAAGTGTCTTCTTACAGTAATACTTATTGAAAATTACACATGTGACATCTTCTAATTTTTTTTTTTAAAGTTGATCTACAGCTGGTGTATCTCTAAAATCAATATTACCGAGATATCAAATCATTATTACCCATGCATTAAATAATTATTACCCAAGATATCAAATCATTATGGAATTTTTTTTTCTAAATCAAGATCATGTACAGTCAATATTAACAGATATTGATCTACATGTATAAAGCTTACCTATTTAGGCATGGAAAACAGAAGAAGCAAACAATATTAGAAGGTGATTTGTCACACCAGTATGTTGGTGAGCTAGATTTATGAAACGACATAACCAAGGCCGTAAACTTTAATGATCAAAATGTTATCTCTGTCGATTGTCATCGTGTTTACTGCGTGTAGTCACTGTAAGGATGAGATGGAATCTCTCAGATCTTATACTGGGATGTTTTTTTGCAGTGCCCCTTTTTTTCATCCCCACCATGTCCCGATAGTGCCATGGCTACGGAGGCATCACGGGAGATATTGGCTGGGATTTGAACCATGACCTCACCGGAGATTGAACCAGGGAGCAGCAGGTCGACAGTCGAGTGCTTTACCACACGAGCACCCGTCCCTGAAATGTCATTGTGAGGGGCCATCATCTCTAATGCACTATCTACCATCGAACATCGGGAGCAAAATAATTCAAAATTTCACCACTACTTCAAACTAGCAACACTTTGAATGACGGCCTAATTCAACAAGAAATAATTTGGACATGTCATGTGACGTTATGAATGAGATATAGAACATCAACACATTTGTACCACGTGGATTTATAACAGTGACATGTGAAAACTGTATCGTTTATGATTATTTACATTATTAATAATTACAGTGTGAAATTCTTTTTCGTTTTTAATCTGTTAGTAGTTACCATTGAGTTAATTATACGTTTTAAATTATTCATCAAAGCCATTGCTACTTCAAAGTTTAAAATATTTCACCTTTACTAAAAATAATTAGGGGGCGTGGCGTACAAAACACATCTTGCCTGGTCTCCCCTGAACTAATGCATACGCTTTATAGTCAAACTACAACAATCAGTTCATTGTGACAGGAGAAATATCACACTGCTGGTTGACGATGGCTGTAATAGAACCAAACTAATGGAACTAAACTAATAGAACCAAGCTAATATAACCAAACTAATAGAACCAAACTAATAGAACCAAACTAATAGAACCAAGCTAATAGAACCAAACTAATAGAACCAAACTAATGGAACCAAGCTAATAGAACCAAACTAATAGAACCAAACTAATAGAACCAAACTAATGGAACCAAACTAATAGAACCAAACTAATGAAACCAAACTAATAGAACCAAACTAATAGAACCAAACTAATAGAACCAAACTAATAGAACCAAACTAATAGAACCAAACTAATAGAACCAAACTAATAGAACCAAACTAATAGAACCAAACTTATAGAACCAAACTAATAGAACTAAACTAATCGAACCAAACTATAGAACCAAACCAAACATGTAAAGTAGTCGGAATAAGAATGCTTTTGGTTTTGTGAAGTTCATAAGTAAGTACCATCTCGGTCAAAGTGGAATACACACTTAAATCCGGCTATACTAGTGTTGGCCAGGTAAGATTTATTGTAAGAAAAAATCTGCGCAAAAAGAAGAGTTTTCAGTGTAGGTTTGCCAGTTAAGATTAAATAAGCCGAATAATGACGGCAAGAAACAATCATACAATTCAATGTTCATTGATTAGTCTTGTATAGTTTGATAGTACGTAGCCTCATTTTGGTTTCAATAATTTTAGACAACTAAAACTAAGTCTGAAAGAAATGATTCCACACTTCCATTGCGGGAGCAGCCAGTTCAGATTGCTAGGTTTAATTGTAAGACGAGAACACAGGGAAACTGTAAATTGATTGGTCAAACTGGTACGGAGCAATGCTGACGTCACAAATGAAGACCGTTTGGTCAGAGACTCGAAAAAAACAAAATTTTTTAGCCCATCTTTATATATCAGTGGATTTATATCCAAGAATGTGTGCTCTTCGTCTCATTCAAACTAAGTAGTCACCATTGGTTGTGATGCATTCAAACTAACTAGTCACCATTGGTTGTGTTTCATTCAAACTAACTAGTCACCATTGGTTGTGTTTCATTCAAACTAACTAGTCACCATTGGTTGTGTTTCATTCAAACTAACTAGTCACCATTGGTTGTGTTTCATTCAAACTAACTAGTCACCATTGGTTGTGTTTCATTCAAACTAACTAGTCACCATTGGTTGTGATACATTCAAACTAACTAGTCACCATTGGTTGTGATGCATTCAAACTAACTAGTCACCATTGGTTGTGTTTCATTCAAACTATCTAGTCACCATTGGTTGTGATTGTAAGTATAATACATGAAATTCCATTAAAAAAATGAGTTAAATTTTGAATTGGACTTATTTATCCCGGGATCCAATGAATATCCTTTCCTTGGGGTTAACAGAAATGGACCGGGAAGTGTTAAATGAGTAAAAAAAAAAATTAGTCCGAAATCTCGGGAGAGCGGCCCTAATTTGGTACATCCTACAGATATTATACTCTCCTCCCTCCCCCTCCCTCCCTCCAACCAAATCCTCTCCTCTAAAGACCAAATATACGACATGACAACAACAAGCAAAGCGGAAGTGAAACCTGATATCGCTACCACCACAAAAACAAAACAAAAAAAAGCTATAAATAACTTATCACGTGCCGAGGAAATTATTTCGGATATGAAATGAAAGACGAGAAGAGATGGCAGAATGAGTGGAGTCCAATTTGTTGTGTTGTCTTTCCTTTTTTTTTTGTTCCAGGACAACCAAAGAAGTAAAAAATTGTTTCTGTTGATCGGACGGTATGTCTGACCACTTCACTTGAATCAATGGACTGGCACAAGAGCTCTCATGGTCTACGGGACACGAGTCTAGTTTGAAAGTCCACTCTGGTTTATTTCTATTTATTTTATAACATGTTTTATGATAATTCTACACCAGATTTTCTTGACTATAGTAGACAGTAAGAAATTATGGGATACCTAGTGTTAGGGCCAGGTAATGGGCTTAGAGCCCATGAAACAATATCGTCAATATGTTCAGTGGATTGAAGCCATTCTAAGTTAGACAAGTCCTCAGTGTTTATTTCTGGCGTTCTAAGATTATCTATTTTTAAAACGTAAATGATAATGAAATGTATCTGTGTTGCTGTATCCGTAGGTTAGACGGCTTTATTTCAGTCTAAGAAATATCATGAACCCTTGTTTGCAGGAATTTAGATGGTAGTACTGACGCCAAAATCGAGAAAAATTCGGACACAGTTTTCGATTTTTTTCTAAGTTACCAATCCCCGTTCGATTCCTGATTTCGATTACATTAAACATATAAATTAGGCTTCTAATTAGTAGAGGGAAAATGTTAAGATTGGTGAGTGCAATGAATGGTATGAGAAATCGTCTGAAAAGTATTCGATTGAATACGATTAAATCTATTCAGTATAGTAAGAAGGTTATGAGTGAATCTGTTCAGAGTCTGATAGACAGGCTAACAGTGAATCTATTCAGAGCATGATAGATAGGCTAAAAGTATAGACAGGCTAACAGTGAATCTATTCAGAGCACGATAGAGAGGCTATTAGTGAATCTATTCAGTCTAGTAAAAAAAGCTGCGAGTGAATATATTCAGAGTCTGATAGACATGTTACGTGTGAATCTATTCAATCTAGTAAAAGAGCGCTACGAGTGAATCTGTTCAGAGACTGAGCGCCTTTGTGATCACAACAGCCCGTGACAGAAACAATATTAGAACAACATACTCCTATACGAGTGATGATCACTAGTAGGTAATGAAGTAATTAAATGGCCGATCATAAGCGATTGAACCGATTGTGAAGGAAGCGAAAAGAGGGCCAAGCCACTAAGTATTCTAATATATATATATATATATATATATATATATATATATATATATATAATATAAATATAATGCGCAGTAATATTCTTCTCAGAAGAGCCGTGCATCCCTTATGGCCGGCCCTTATTACTCATCACCGACCCCAAAATTTTTCATTTTGACCCATTTCGTGGTAATTGACTCAGTTCACTAAGGCCTTGCCTTACCTACCAGATTTATACTTCATAAATATTTTAACACCCTCCCCACACCACTTTTTAAACTTAACAGGAAGTGTACGGTACTTAAATTTTACTGTTGCCAACTAACAGTCAGAACACTTAGTGGAAGATCTGCGGGTCAGACATTTTTATGGTCCACTTGAGCCAACGTGTTTTGTAGAAATGTTCCTTGGTCTGAAGTCTGTCTGCTCACGTCTGCCGTGAGCCAAAAAAAACTCTCCATTTTAAAACAATTATAATAACAGCCGAACATTAAAAGCCTGCTGCTTGGAAATATTTTGGACAAAGTGACGTAGACATGCTGTCTGATGTGTCTTAGTGCAAACGATTGCAAGACTAAGCTAGTCATTTTTTTTACAAAGTTATCAATCTAATAATATAATAGTGATTTGGGTTCTATGTTAAATCGAAAGTAAAGAATTAAGACAACAGTATTCCAATTTAAAATACAATCATGAAAATATCGGATCTGCCCGAAACCAAAAATAACATAGCCTTCCAATCAAGACTAAGGGAATATGTCACTATGCAAAGGTTTTGCAGGATACAGCTAGTGATTGTAATATGATCTCTAGTGCTTACTAAATGTCGTCAGGGTTGGTTGTATTACGCTTGAATTATATTCCACAAATAGTCAAAAAGTAACTGTAAGTATGGCATTGAAAAGGAAGCTTATTTTAAAAAATAACTAGTTGTAAATACCCGGCTTTGCCCGGGTTTAAAATAAGGTTTTCTGTTTAACTTTTGTTTTCTCCCTACCCCCCTCTCTCCCTTCCTCTCTCTCCCTCCCTCCCTCCCCCCTCTCTCCCTCTCTACCTCTCTCTCCCTTTCTCTTTCCCTCCCTCCCTTTCTCCCTCCCTCTCCTTCCCTCCCTAACTCTCCCATCTCCCTCTCTCTCCCTATCTCCCTCCCTCCTTCTCTCACCCCCGTCCCCCCTCTCTCCACCTTCCTCCCTTCCTCCTCCCCCCTCTCTCCCTCCCTGCCCCCTCTCTCTCTTTATCTCTCACTCCCTCCCATTTCTCCCATCCTCTCTCTCCCTCTCTCCTTCCCTCCCTTTTCTCTCCCTCCCTACCCCCTCTCTCCCTCCCTCCTTTCTCCCTCCCTCTCCCGTCTCCCTCTCTCCCCCTCTTCCTCTCTCTTCCTCCCCCTCCCTCCCTCATTTCCTCTCTCTCCCTCCCTGCCTCCCTCTCTCTTTATCTCTCTCCCTCCCTCTTTCTTTATCTCTATCCCTCCCTCTCTCTCCCTCCCTCCCCTCTATCTCCCTCCCTACTCCCGCTCTCCCTCCATTCCTTTCTCTTTCCTTCCCCCCCTTTCTCTCTCCCTCTCTCTCTCTCCAACCCTCCCTCTCCCTCACTCCCCCTTTATCTCCCTCCCTACCACACCTCTCCTTCCCTCCCTTTCCCTCCCTCCTCCTCTCCCCCTCCCTGCCCCTCCTTCCCTCTCCCTCCCTGCCCCCTCTCTCTTTATCTCTCTCCCCCTCCCTCTCTCTGTACAATTTAACGTCAAATTACGCTTCTTAAATAAACAGAAAACCTTATTTTAATCCCGGGCAAAGCCGGATACTTGCAGCATGAAAAAAAACAACAATATTTTTTTTTTCCGTCCCTAACCCTTTCTTCTCAGTTCATCATCGGGAAATGACGTCACAGAGGATTTTTATTTATAGTGAAGGCGATCCCATACCGTGAATACTTTAATATAGTAAAATACTAAAATAATTAATTACAATTAAACTACCCATTGAGATTGTATAAATAATGTTAATAATGTCACAGAAACATTTTAATTAACATATTTTGGTTTATTAAAGTGCACCTTTAATTTTAATCTTCTGAATACATAAAACGATAGGCAAATAGATATGACTATTGATTTCACCATGTTTACAATTGGAGTTTCCGGGAGTTACCCCTCTTTTAAAAATGTATCATCAGGAAACGACGTCACAGAAGAGTTTTATTTATGGCGCCGTCGAGATTACTTTTAATATAGTAAAATACTAAAATAAAAATAATTTATTACAATTAAGCTACCCATCGAAATGAAGCGAAACATGTCCTATAACCTTCCCCATGTAATTATGTGTACGTGTACCGAATTTCACGTTATTTGGTTATCTGGATCTTGAGTTATAAGGGAACAGACAGACAGCAAATGCGTCTTTTAAGTATAGAGATATTTAAAAGCAATCGGACAATTGTATGATAAACATAGCTGTCAGTTGAATGGACACAACCTGTCGACTGGACACAACCTGCTGACTGTAAACAACCTGCTGACTGGACACAACCTGTTGACTAAACACAACCTGCTGACTGGACACAACCTACTGACTGGACACGACTTGTAAAACTACTCACGCCTTAACATTAAACGTCATTAAGCTTTCAAACTATCCACCTGTACAATAGACTGGGTGTCTATAACTGGCCACCTGTACAATAGACCGGGTGTCTAGAACTGTCCACCTGTACAATAGACTAGGTGTCTAGAACTGTCCACCTGTACAATAGACTGGGTGTCTAGAACTGTCCACTGTACAGTAGACTGGGTGTCTATAACTATCCACCTGTACAATAGACTGGGTGTCTATAACTGGCCACCTTACAATAGACTAGGTGTCTAGAACTGTCCACCTGTACAATAGACTAGGTGTTTAGAACTGTCCACCTGTACAATAGACTGGGTGTCTAGAACTGTCCACTGTACAGTAGACTGGGTGTCTATAACTATCCACCTGTACAATAGACTGGGTGTCTATAACTGGCCACCTTACAATAGACTAGGTGTCTAGAACTGTTCACCTGTACAATAGACTAGGTGTCTAGAACTGTCCACCTGTACAATAGACTGGGTGTCTAGATCTGTCCACTGTACAGTAGACTGGGTGTCTATAACTATCCACCTGTACAATAGACTGGGTGTCTATAACTGGCCACCTTACAATAGACTAGGTGTCTAGAACTGTCCACCTGTACAATAGACTGGGTGTCTACAACTGTCCACTGTACAGTAGACTGGGTGTCTATAACTATCCACCTGTACAATAGACTAGGTGTCTAGAACTGGCCACCTTACAATAGACTAGGTGTCTAGAACTGTCCACCTGTACAATAGACTGGGTGTCTACAACTGTCCACTGTACAGTAGACTGGGTGTCTATAACTATCCACCTGTACAATAGACTAGGTGTCTAGAACTGGCCACCTTACAATAGACTAGGTGTCTAGAACTGTCCACCTGTACAATAGACTGGGTGTCTAGAACTGTCCACCTATACAATAGACTGGGTGTCTAGAACTGTCCATCTGTGCAATAGACTGGGTGTCAAGAACTGTCCACCTGTGCAGTCGACTATTTGCGCCTACAGTCCCAGTCGTCTGTATCTAAGACCCAGAACTAATACCAAAGAGAAAATAAAATGGTTGTGAAATTCTCAGGTGTTAGTAATCTCTTACTCCTCAGTGTCGCCGACTTGATCTTACCGAGGGGCTGATATCGAGATGTCTGATATCTGGTGATAAGTTGTTGAATGTTTATAAAAAACCACACCTACGTACGTTTAAAGCGATAAAAAAAATACTCTCTGCCCAGTTATAGATGTGTTGAGCTGCACGAGTTTATTGGTTTAAATTATTTGAATCCAATCACCCCCTTCCCCCCGCTTCAACCTCTATAAATGGGCTAACAATGATCTGTTTCTTTAAAGCGTACACAGGAATTGAAACGGTCAATAATAATGTCTTAACTATACACTCTCTCTGTCTGTCTTTATTGTTTTTTTTTTTCCTTCTACATACCTCAGTGTCTGCCTAAAGTGGGTGGTTAGACCGCCCCCAGGCCGGGCATCTCAGTTGTCCACGGTAGAATTTGTTTTAGTCATCCGGCAATATAAAAACATAATTAACGTCCTCCCTCCCCTCCTCCCAGGACCTCCCACGTACCGCTCACCCCCTATGCGTAAGGCTGTCTTACCGTAACACACATGCCGGTATTGGAATTGAACAAAAAAAAAAACCACCGCATTCAGTCGACCTTTGAAGTCACTGTAAAGATGAGATTTTTACATCTTATAACATATAAACCACTATTGGGCGGTTTTTATTTTATAGCGCCCTTCTTATCTACCCCCTCCCCCACCACCATAGTCGATAGTAGTGCAATGACCGTGGTGGTACCACGCGAGACATGGACGGCGGTTTTTCCACAATGACCTTAAAAAGTTCCCTTGGAGATAAAGCACGGAACTCTCAGGTCGACAGTCAAACGCTTTACAGTTCAAACCATCCGTCCCAATTCATTCACGCGATCATTTCTAAATAGCATTTTATAGCACACCCCCCGCCCCCGTAGTTTTAGATTATTTAAATAGATTTTCTGCAATGCTCCAATTAAATCCCCCTCTCCCCCCTCCCCCATTCCCCTGTTATCCAGATAATTCAAATGCAAACACTCACAGAATACATCTTGTTTAAGGACATGGGTGGCAATCAATCCGACATGGGATTCCAAGCGATCACCTTTCTAAAATATTTCACATTTCTTGATTAGCTTTCATAAGCCAGCTCACTTTTTAAAAAAATAAAAACAAACAAAATCAAATAAACAAAACAGGTTTTCCTCGTCCAGACGCTGCTAATACATTACTCCTAAATTAATTCAAACTCAAATTTTTCAAATTTTAAATGCGTGACAACCAGAAATGTTGATTTTTAACTTCGAGAAAAACAACGAAACAAAAAATAAAAGACTCGAGATTTCATTCTGTTTTTTAAAATCTGTTTCACCCACTTGATGTGTGAAGTCCCTGTAAGGATGAGATGAAATGTCTTAGATCCTATAAACCACTAATGGGGCGGTTTTTATGGCGCCCTTCTTTCATCCCCACCATAGCCGATAGTGCAATGGAGGCTCCACGGGAGATATATCGGGAACTTGAGCCAAGACATCACCGGAGATCGAACCAGGTACCTTCAGGTCGACAGTCGAGCGCTTTACCGCACGACCATCCGTCCCCTTCACCCACTTGATTGATTTGTTCATTTGTGATATCCGTTTGTTAAAGTATGTTTTCTCATTTCAACGTTGGCAATAGTTTCCAGCTGCCAACTCGGCCTATCTGGGGTTTCGTACTAACATTCAGTGCAACCTGGACAATGAAATAAATTATTCAGCTGTGTCACGCATAGCTAATCATTATTGTCAGACGGTTGTGTCTGACTTAATTAGAACACAAACGAAATACCCCGCTCACACACACACACACACACACAAGCTTACAATTTCATAAATCAATGATTCATTTAAAATAAACCGTCGTTGATCATCTTTGCCCAGCAGTTCTTTGCTGTAATAAATTTCAATCTACAATTTTGTTTATTTTTGTGTGTTAAGTTGTGTTTGTGTTTTTATTTACCTACAGTGAACATATACATTTGAATGTGTAACGTCATTCTAATTAGCCTAAATACAGAGAAATACGACAAGCACAATTAACCATTACACAATCCATTGTTTTGGTAGAACTATACTTACCTATATAAAAGTTTCATTTCTTATAGAGGTTACATAGCAACGTCAACAAAACCAAACGGTGTTTAGAGTGTTGAATAAAAATCTAGAATATAATGTCTCTTTTAATAGTTTTAGAAACCTTTTCCCCCATCTATTTATGAGGCTGGATTAAGGTTATTGTAGGCCCAAGGCTTATTACAAAAAATGGAAAATTTGCAAATTTACCGTATTGACTTTTCATATACTATTCCAGTTTCAAGAAGATTTAAAGAATTATCCAAATTTCTTGCCAACTCTAGAATCAAGTTACCTATGCTGATTCGCAGAGAATCGTTAAAGTCTGATTTTTTTTTCAGGGCCTATGGCAACAGCCATTTACTCTAGAACTTAACCCAGGCTTTCTGACGTGGTAATTGAAGAACAATCATCAAGTCTTTAATTGTTAGCCTCAAAATTTTGTAAAAGACATTTCTCCTATCATACGATGTGTTCGATAAATTATTGGAAAACTAAATCTGTTAAAGTTGTCCTTCATAAACTTTGAATTCGTTTCTACGTCCATCATTTGACTTCAACACAGCCTGCGTTCTAAACGTTCAGCATCGATGTTTTTAGAGCATTTTTTTTTCGTTTTGTCTGTCTGTCTGTCATCACCCTAGATCTCAACAACCATAAGTCCTAGACCCATGATGTATATATCATTTTGTAGGTCTTGGCCTGCCAAGAAATGACTTTTTCCATTTCGCGATCTGACCTCGCAGGGCCGTAAAAGGGGCCTTATAAAGTACCGTTTTTTTACTATATAAGCTATATTAATAATGGAGCGCCCTATATCTCAGCAACCATAAGTCCTAGACCCATGATGTATATATCATTTTGTAGGTCTTGGCCTGCCATGTGTACATCAAAAGTTTATTTTGCGATAGGACCTCTCAGGACCGGGCTTCAGGGCTCCTAAGGGGCTTATATATTATTTATAGTTTATAAGCTAAACAAAGGGGCGAAATCATTATTTATTTTTGTAACAGTTATTCAACATGACTTACTTCCCTTACTTTTTATAAAACCTATAATCAATGACAACTTTGCAGCACAGCTCAATCAACCAAAAGTCATCATTTGTTGGGACTTCAATCAAGATTTCAAAGAGCCCGGGGCAGAAATTGAAAACTTCTTTGAAACAAACTTCAACATTGAACTACTTTCACCAAGATTGGCAACAACAATTTATCAAACAACAATTGACGGAGTTTTCGGACGATTAAATGACTACAATTTAGAATGTTTCAATTATGAGTCCTATTTCAGTGACCACAAACCACTTGTAGTTAGATTTAAGAGAAAATAATTTTGTTTTCAAATATAAAGAAACGTCTTTTTAATATCTTTTTTCAGATATATGCATTACACAATTGAATTTATAAACATTTACAAAATTAACAAATATTTACTGAAAGATAGCATACGTACTGATACGTAATACGAAAATGCTCTAACACGTCCTGTGTCCAGAATGGAACAGGCTTAGATTGCTTGTTTTTTTTTCATTTCCAATTTTTAACAAAAATGTCTTGGTCTTCAAAGTATGTGTTTTGGTCTTCAAAGTATGTGTCTTGGTCTTCAAAGTATGTGTCTTGGTCTTCTACTTTAGTAGAATTACTGGCTAAATCAAAAAGTAAAAAACACAAACACTCTGAGAAGCTAACCCATTGATATCAACTTAACGTCAACCATTGATATAGAATAAATTACATAAGATATATCAATCACAATGATTTCAAAAATCTATTGCATATTTACAGTAAAAAAAATCACAAGTAATTTATATTTTACTCTAAATCTATTTACATAAAAAATATTCTGTCAAAATAAACATTCCTTGGCATTTACAAATAAATCAGTCATATACAAAACAAGGTACTGTAAACAAATTCTCAAAATACATCATCCGGGGAGTGAAGTTAGTGTTGAAGCTTGACTATCGACCTGAAGCTCACGGGTTCGATCCTTTATAAGTACTGTGGATTTGTTCAGGTCCTGTTTAACGTTATCAAATCTAACCAACGTAAAAAAGGGGTTGCTGACATCACTCGGAGAAAGTAAATGCGGTAGGTCATTGTGCTAGTCACACTGTCCACACACTATTCCCATACTGTCCAAACTGTCCCACACTATCCCCACACTATCCCCACACTATCCCCACACTATCCCCACACTATGCCCAAACTATACTCAATCTATCCCCACACTATCCCCACACTATCCTCACACTATGCCCAAACTATACTCAATCTATCCCCACACTATCCCCACACTATGCCCACACTATGCCCACACTATGCCCACACTATCCCCACACTATGCCCACACTATCCCCACACAGTCCCCACACTATCCCCACACTATCCCCACACTGTCCCCACACTATCCCCATACATTGTCCCTACACACCTCCACAAACTCCGCCTAGTGCCGAACCGCCATTGTGGGCTGTAAAAGGAATCCATGACTTGGTTACAAAAAAGTAAAAATTGTTCAACCAAATGGAATGCGATCATCCGCAATGTGTTAAGCATCTGGAACATGTCGTATTCGTGTAATGGTGAGAGATTGTATGTTCAATGTTAGTAATTTATTTTCTACTACCTCTCTCTCTCTCTCTCTCTCTCTCTCTCTCTTTCTCTCTCCCTCTCTCTCTCTCTCTCTCTCTCTCTCTCTCTCTCTCTCTCTCTCCCCCTTTCCATATATTTTATTGATGTCTCCCATGAGATATATAAACAGTTTTGTTTAATAATGCGAAACAAGCAACAACAACATTAGTAAACCATTCTATATTAGTATTAGCCAGATTCTTTATTGTATTGTTACGCTTCCTTTTACCTCATGTTCTAATCAAGATTCCATTTTACTTTTTGCTATCCAAGAATAAAACAAATGATTGTAATAATAATAAAACAGCTACTTAAGATCAGTCATAGGTCATAGGTCATATTCTGCCCATAAATTTTAATGACAATCCTAATAGCCCCACGCCCCCCCCCCCTTCGACATTAATCTCTCTTTTGTAATGTTTATGTCCAGGTTGAGAAAACAATGTTTACACTTTTCATTCCAGAGTTCTTTCAAATTGAGACTTGCCAGGGTCATAGTTCCTCTAGCCCCAGCCCCTTAGAGATCTACTCTTAACATCCTGTGTGTAGGAAGTAGAAAACAAGGGTCCGGCATCTGTATGTGTTTAAGGGGGTGGGGGGGGGGTGAGGAACATCTGATTTAGATTTGATTGATCTTTGTATGTGTTTGATACAGAAGGTAAAATACTTTGACTGAGGGGCTAGGGACATGTTTATTTGGTGACTTATTGGAAGCTAAGGGGGGGGGGGTGGTTCGTGAGTTTATAACAAAGGAATGGTTATTTATTTACTGAGGTGAAAGAGGGGGGATTTCAAGGCAAGAAGTGTTGAAGCTCACGGGTTCGATTCCTGATAAGTACTGGGGATTTGTTCAGGTCCTGTTAAATGTTATATTTGATAACAAACATAAAAAAGGGGTTGCTGACATCACCTGGAGAAAGTAAATAAGGTAGGTCATTGTGCTAGCCACACTATAACTTTAAGTGAAAACTAATAAAATAAGTCGATAATTTTATTAAGAATATCGATTTATTGTCTTAGGTCACATAACGGTCTTGTGACTATAGTTTATGTTGATTATAACTAGCTGTATTTTTTTTTAATTCTTTGAGTTAAACACATTTTTTAAAAACATGATGATGAAATCTCTTTGTACAAGTGTGTTCTTTAGAAATACGTTGTGTCAGGGGAGGGAAGTCAGCCAACATCATCTCTATCTATCTATCTATCTATCTATCTATCTATCTATCTATCTATCTATCTATCTATCTATCTATCTATCTATCTATCTATCTATCTATCTATCTATCTATCTATCTATCTATCTATCTATCTATCTATCTATCTATCTATCTGTCTATCTGTCTATCTGTCTATCTGTCTGTCTGTCTGTCTATCTATCTATGTCTGTCTGCCTGTCTGCCTGTCTGTCTGTCTATCTCTGTCTTTCTGTACATCTTTGCATCAAAATGGCTGACTCTCTATCTATCTATAAATACATCTCTGTCTGTCTAACCATCTATATATATATATATATATATATCTATCTCGCCAAACCATATTGATTCTAAACATCAAGATAATTAGAAACAAAATATATTTGTGTTTGCAAACGCATACAGCAGTCTCTACCAGTGTACAACACTTCGCCCCCCCCCACCCCACCCCCCCACGAACAATCAACCGCCCACCAGTATCGTTACCAGGCCAATGATGTCGCCTGCTACGTGCATAGGTCATTATTCCAGGACAGCCACTAAACAAATTAAGAACATAAACATTCAGAATTCATCTTATAGGTTTAAATAAACATCCAGCTGAATGGAAGGGGGGGGGGGGAACGGGGGGGGGGGAGGAAGGGAGAAACAGCTCGGGATGTTGTAGCATTCATCAAAATGAAACAACTAGGATAAAACAGAATAACATAGGAGGTGATGGGTTGAATGTAGGCGGATAGGAATGGAGGGGGGTGGTTCTACGTTGGAAAACGTCCCCAGGGAGTCGGGCTGTCAGTTACACAGAAAGACTGACCGTCAGTTTTTATTAACTGGACATACCGTAAGGTCAACATAAATTGAGTCTGTCCCTCACTATTCCGTGACGGGTGGGAGGAGGGGAGAAGAGGGTGTGGGGGTGAGAGTTAATAGTTTTTGGTTACGATATCCTTGTTGTACTCTTGAGTTCAAAGAGTTTTTTTTTTCATTGTAAAACTGGTAAATGAAATGAATGAAATATATAGACGTAAATCAAACTATCACGGAAGAGGGTATAAATGTATAGTATGAGAGCCTTTGATGAAGTAACACAATGTATTCACTGACGGCGGGAAGGTTCTCACGTTTACTTTACGTGGCGGTCAGAGATTCAATAGAAGATGAAGGACGCCAACAAATTAAAAAAAAAGGAAAATAGAGAAATTCTCTTAGTTCTAATAACGTGAAGAAGAAGAAGAAAAAAAGTAAAAAAAGGAACAAAAAAATTGGCCACAATGAAGAAGGGTTTTCCGCAGTGTCAATTTGATAAGATTAAGAGGCAGCTAAAGGATGTTTTGTGGAGTCATGTAGGCAGTAGGGAGGGAATACATTACATGACTGGACAGATGGAACAACATTACACGCATGTACAGAGCTATGTGTATGAATAGTGTACAGAAGGGATGGGTTGTCGTCAGCGGCGTAGCGTGCGTATCGGCCGCCCAGGGCGGAAGACGATTTTGCCGCCCTCTCATTTAGGTATTTCAATTTAATTTATACATTTTTGCCGCCCCCCCCTAAAAAGTAATAAAAAGTGCCGCCCGGTGCGGACCGCACCCACCGCCCCCCCCCCTAGGTACGCCACTGGTTGTCGTAGATATGTTATGTATTTGTTGAACTTTTCACGTGATGTGTGTATTATCGTGGAGAATGAGTCGGGTGAAAGGTAGAAAGATATGGTGATGATTGGTTAGGTGGTCAGATGACAAAAGAGTGGACTATGATGGCGAAAGCGAAAGGTGGTGGATGACCGTAGAGTTGCTGGAGAGATATAGTATTTGGTGGTAGATTACGCCATGTTCATGGGCGTATTCATGGGGGGAAGGGGGCAAGGGGGAGCATTTGCCCCCCCCCCTGGAAAAATTCCTAGAGACGCCCATGGTTATGCTATTTTATTTTTATTATTATTTGTATTGATATCAGTATACTAAATGTTGACCATGAAGCTATCGTTGTCTACATTTGTGAGCGAATGGTGTCACGCAATGGTCATGACAATTTAAAGTTATGACAGTTTAAGGTTATGACAGTGGAGGGGGGGGGGACTGTTTTTCAGCTGCGGGCCGTCATAAATTCGATGGAAAGGGTCGGCAATAGAACTGACTCACTAAGTGTTAAAGAGGACTCTTTTTAAATTTTAAAACGAAGTTCTAAGCAGATTAAACCTGAAATCGTTAACAGTGGGTGTGGCAGGTGTTTGTGAGGTCAGGTGGCGATGAGTTCTAACTATATTCTATCATCGATACACAATTCAGTCAAGTTAATTCAATCACAGTCCCGACATTTAGATAATCAATCAAATCATAACCATAATTTACAAAGAATCAATTAATTCATTTTTCTTTATAGCATTTGGTGATTCTCCTCGTTGCTGTATCATTCAGAAAGTCTCTAAATAAACGATTTATAACATCCAATGAATCTGATGAATCAATTTTTCAAATACTATGAAAGCATTTAGAAATCTTTGTTTTATCAAGTATATATCAATTAATGGTTTTGTTTGAAAATCGATTATTATTTAATTTTAACTATTTACGATCTAGTGGGACAGATGGCCGAGTGGTATAGATAGATACTCGTCTGTCGACATGATAGTCCTGGGTTCGATCCTCGGTGAAAACCATGGGGATTTATCCAGTTCAAATTTGTTTGAAAGTCGTCCCACGAGTCCACCCAGCTTTAAATGGGTACCTGACTAAGGGAAGTAACGGTGACTGTGTGTTGTGCTAACCACACGATCCGTTCATATGCCGAGGTTATAGAAACAGATGAATTTTACACTTCATATGCCTTAATGACCTGTTGGGCTCAGTGAACTTTACTTTTATTTTTTCGATGCTTGGCATATATTTCAAGAATCTGTTTAGTTGTGATTGAACATAATTAGTTTAATTAATTTAAACGAAAAAATGCAAAAAAAAACTTCCAAAGTAAATGTAGTCATAGCATTATTTTCTAACTGTACCACAACAAACTGTTGGAAACTATCCATAACATTCAAACATCTGATAGTGGTTATGTATGTTCGTTACAAAAACATATGGGAAAGTAAAATCTGTACGTTAAACAAACGTCCAACAACATCTGTTCATCCAATATATATTTACTATAAAAGTATGTATTTCTATTTTCGAACATTGAAGATCTATTTATAAATCCCCTACATCACACACACACACAGACACACACACACACACACTTGACAAATGTTATAGTGTTAAAACTCTCTCATTAACATTTTAATTTATTTATCCTCGTCAAATCCAGGATGTTAACACTAATTAACAGATAATTCATGAACCGTTAACAACATCCCCCCACTCACCCCTCATTCTTATTCATACCGCCATGCCATCTTCTTCAAATCTAGGTATCGTCCAGTCTCTAACACATGATGTACAGAATTGACTTTCTCAATGCCAGACAATTCCTGTTCAAATCTAGGCATTACGCACTAACTAACAGACGCTAGAGAGTTAAACCTCTCATTTCTAATCGAACAATCACCCCCCCCTCCCCTCCTATCATTTCAAATCTAGGTATTACCAAGTGACGCATATTGACTCCATTATTCTCCTCACACCCTTGCCTTCGGCTAAACCAATGGTCAATTCCCCCCTCCCTCTAACACATATATTTTTCAACGGTTTCTTTTTATTTTTTATTCTTTCTCTTTGTTAAAGTCATATCGATTTCTGAAAACTGTCAGGATATTTTGCAATTTTTTTTTTTAATTTTACTCTTGTATCAGACAGTTTCTAAATTATTTGTGCCATACAATTAAAAAAATTAATAATTTTTTTTGAAAATAACAGGGCCGCTGTTATAAGATCTAGGGCCCCACTGACAGACTCTCAAACACTTGGGCCACCCCACCATCCTCAGATCCCCCTTTGCCCCAAAATAACGCATACAGAAAAAGTAAATAATCAAAAAAAAAAAAAAAATTCAAAAGCGAAGGGACTACCTAAGGTTAGGGGCTCCTTACAATTGCTCTGGTTGCTTACCCCCCTTCCTTCCCCCTTCCTCCTCTTCAATGCGTCGGCCCTGACTGAAATGACGACAAGATTGTTACTGACCTAATTCAAGAACCAAACAAATGGTACAGACACAAACAATCTACTCACACAACTGTTAATTACGATGAGGTGCGTGTGTGTTTTGGGGGAGGGGAAGGTCTCTGACATTAGGCCATAAATTTCAAACTGTTCAAACTGGTGTTTAATTAAACTGAACATTTTACTAGATAACTTGTAAAAAAGCAAACAACAACATCGATAGTAGCTGGTCTTATGATATTGAGGCATTTCATTGTATTGTGAAGATGTTCGGGGACAATTTATTTTAATATTTTAATGCAGTATGCCCCTTAGAAAACAAAATAAAGTAATAGAAAACAAAATAAATACAATAGTTATTTATAGTTAAATCAACTTACGTGTAAAGAAGTCCAAAAAAAAAAAAAGACGAGCCTTCATTTAAAAGTGTACAATTTCCACGATTATCGTACTCGAATACACAGCGTGTTGTTAACAAATGGAACTTAAGTTATACTCCATTGGAATCACAATCAATAATCGAGTAGAGAAACATTGACGGAGATAACAACGATATATCTGACCGATAGAGTCATCTTTTCCTTTTCTTTGACAATCAAAACAAACAAACAAACAAAAAACAACAACAAACGATGTTCATAAAAACGATTTCATTCAGATAGATAACTGCGTTCACCTAACCTGATAGCATGTATAAGTTTACATATGAAGTCATTGAAATAAAACGTGTTGCTACTAACCAATGAATCAGTTAAACAGACATGGGAAATTTATTTCAAATGGGTAAGAATTAGGTAATGAAAGCTATGGAAGAACTAAAGGTGGGGTGAGTTTGCTGGACACCCGTTGACGCGAGATGTTCGGTCACTCAACCAGGGGAGTGGGGATGAGACAAAAAAAAAAAAGAAAAAACGTTTTCCTCTTATTTCTTTTTTGGTTTTGTTCTACTTCTAGTTCTTCTTCCAGCTTCGCTTTTTCCGCTTTTTTCGAGAAACGGGTTGTTCGCTCGCGAGCCAAGTGGCGCAGTGAGTTTGATTGTAGACACAAGTGGTTGCAGTGGGTCTCTGTGTGTGTGGGACAGTGAGTCTCAATTGGGAGAATAGAAGTGAGGCAGTGGGTCTCTGTGTGTGTGGGACAGTGAGTCTCAATTGGGAGAATAGAAGTGAGGCAGTGGGTCTCTGTGTGTGGAACAGTGAGTCTCAATTGGGAGAATAGAAGTGAGGCAGTGGGTCTGTGTGTGTGTGGGACAGTGAGTCTTAATTGGGAGAATAGAAGTGAGGCAGTGGGTCTCTGTGTGTGGGACAGTGAGTCTCAATTAGGAGCTTACGTGAGTCAGTGAGCCCATTTTGAGTAAAAAGTGTGGCATTGAAGTATAAGTGGGCCCAAGAGTATTATTTCGGACACAGGCGATAAAGTGTGACAGCAAGTCTCAATTTAAGATATACGGGGGTGGGGGGGGGGGAAGATGGTCTTATTTTGGAACAAGAAGAGCTGCAAGGCTAAAACAAAAGACAAGTGAGGGACTAGAAATCTCACCGTTGATGGTAGTTGGCGGTAGTTGATGGTAGATGATGGTAGTTGATGGTAGATGATGGTAGATGATGGTAGTTGATGGTAGATGATGATAGATTATGGTAGTTGATGGTAGATGATGATAGATGATGGTAGTTGATGGTAGATGATGGTAGTTGATGGTAGATGATGATAGATGATGGTAGATGATGGTAGATGATGGTAGTTGATGGTAGACGATGGTAGTTGATGGTAGATGATGTTTGATGATGGTAGTTGATGGTAGTTGATGGTAGACGATGGTAGTTGATGATAGATGATGTTTGATGATGGTAGTTGATGGAAGTAGATGATAGATGATCAGTGAATTAAGCTGCGGGGGGAGGAGAGAGGAGACAGAAGTGCAAATCTGTCTCAGAGATTATTTTACAGGGTTGTGTGAAGTACCTGAACTATCAGATTAACAATTGAAGATTTGCTGGTTGTAGTATTGGAATTAATTTATTTTGTTGTACACAGCTGTATATGAATTATAAGACTGAATAATAAGAAACGCTCATGGGACATAATCGCAGATTAAGAAGTTATTATAGATGCATTTAAAATCAATATTAGTCTTTTTATAAGACTTGGTGGTATTTAAAAATGTACATAATTTTTTTTCTTGTCACAAAATATTTTGAAATGTACTCACTGACTGTGGATGGTTCAGAAGTTTATTAACGTGTCAGTCAGTCAGTCAGTCAGTCACATAATCTGTGGAAGACTGAGTGAGCCACAATAGCTAAAGACGTTGGTTGGATATCGTTTTTGGTAGTCAGCTTGATCTGCAAGCTGTAGGTTACGGGTTCAACTCCCGCTGTGTCCAATCATTTACCTAAGACTCCCTTAGTGCATTCATGGTCGTTGCTCTCTCGGCCAGGCCAAAGTGGGGATGAAAGAGCACTACAAAACCATCACAAAGAAACATACCGATAAACATCTCGTCTTTAACTGTAAGTAAAATAAGTTCCCTTAGCCCAAACGGGCCATCGGGGCAGATGAAGTGTAGAATTCATCTGTTTCTATAACCTTGCATTAGAAGAGATTGTGTGGTTAGCACAACGCCAAGCCGCCTTTACTTCCCCAACCTAAGTCAGGTACCCATTTAAAGCTGGGTGGACTCGTGGGACGACTTTGAAACAAATTTCCCCTGGAAAAATTTCCATGGTACTCACCGAGGATCGAACCCAGGACTCTCAGGTCGACAGTCGAGTATCTACACAACTCGGCCATCCGTCCCACCTTCCTTACAAGTACAATACAAAAATTGCACGTATATACAGAAATAAGGATAAAAAAAACTAAAGAAAAAAATATTTAACACCTTCAGAAAAAGAAAACAAATTTAGTTTGTTGTATTATATTGCAAGAATATTAAAATAAGTTCAAATTTAGTTTGTTGTATTATAGAAATACGTTCAAATTTTAGTAAAATGATATATATGTTACCGGCAAAGTGTGAAATCCGGCATTCTATAGAATGCCTAGGCAATATATAGAATGTGTAGAATGCCTGAATTTTTCAGGCAAAGTATGAAATAAATTGCTATTTCATACATTGCCTAGGCATTCTATAGAATGCCGAGTTCAAGTTCGGCAAAGTATGTAACTATTGGCTGGTGAAACACTGATGTCATGATGGTGGAAAATAAGAGTAAGTTGATCTACCCTGTTAAAGAAGGTGTGTGTGCCATTCAGTTTTACGTCGCGGACTCCGAGTTATTTGACGTACTTCATAATGCCCATTTGGCTATTGGTCATGGAGGACGGGACAGAATGTTGAAAGAACTTTCACCCAAATACAAGAACATTACATGACATGATATTGAACTGTATGTTAACCTTAGGGAACCTTGCCAGAAAAAACAAAAAAGCGTCAAAAAAGGCATTGTAGTCAAGCCTATGGTTCAAGTCCCTTTGTCAGGTCGATCTCATCGACTTTCAATCCCATCCTGATACAAGTTTATTATGGAGTATCAAGATCATCTTACCAAGTTCGTGGTTCTCAGGGCCCTGAAGACAAAGAGGGCGGAAGAAGTAGCCTACCAGCTCGTAGAAATATTTACGTTGCTTGGTGCTCCAACAATTCTACAATCCGATAACGGCATAGAATTTGCAAACAGTCTGGTAAGCAACTTAAAGGAGTACTGGTCCACCTTGTAGATCGTTCATCGTAAGCCGCACCACTCACAAAGCCAGGGGAGTGTCGGAAGAGCTAACCAAGACATCGAAAATATGTTGTGTGCTTGGATGCAAGATGGAAAAACTGGCCGCTGGAGTGAGGGATTACGGTTCGTCCAACTTATGAAGAACAGAGCTTTTCATTCTGGGATTAAAAGATCACCATACGAAGCACTCTTTGGCTGCAAAGCTAAAGTAGGCCTCACAACGTCGTCCCTACCTGACGATGTTTTACAAGATGTGGAAACAACACAGTAGCAGATAGACAGGAATGCAAGAGACAACCCTTTCTGCAGAAGATATGCAATAGGGTGCAAACCATGATGGAAAAGTATGCACAATTTAAAAAATTTATACTTTGCCAAAACGACACTAGTCATTCTATACAATGCCTAGGCATTGTATAGAATGCCTAGGAAAAGTATGCACAATTTAGAAATTTTATACTTTGCCTAAAACCACCAGGCATTCTATACATTGCCGGAATTTCACACTTTGCCGGTAACATATACATAAAAAGATGAAGGTAATTGACAAATCAAAAAATATGGGTGAGTGTTTTCAATTGTATTTTAAAAAATTGATCAATTATGTTTGATAGTTGACAATGAAATGTGGTGTGTGTGTGTATGTGTGTGTGTGAAGTCACTGTAAGAATGAGATAAAATCTCATAGATCCTATAAACCTCAGATGGGACTTTTTAGGGGACACTTTAATCATGACCTGAAGACCGAATTAGGGACCCCTCAGGTCGACAGCCGGGTATTTTACAGTACGGTCATCCGCCCCCCCCCAACAATGAACTGGGGGGGGGGGCGGTACCCGCTGTCTAATGAAATTTAAAAAGATAAAATGGTCATTAATTAGAAAAATAAAAAAAATGACCGCATATTCCAACATCCCGATTAATCCTTGCAGTAAATAGCTTATTTGAATTTATAAAGATCAGATTTGAATAAAACTTTACACCGCATAAATTAAAACAATAAGAAATCACAAGCAAAGATTGGTTTAGTGAGGGAAAAAAGTTTACGTTATTTTAATAATAATTGTGTTTTTATTATTGCTTTTTTTAAAAATTTTCTTATTTATATGATTTAATCTTTGTCCCATTTTAATCCCATGATATTTACATGACGTGTGTGTGTGTATGTGTGTGTGTGTACATCAAAAGGACATAATTTAAATGTTCTGTGCTATAGAATTGGTTGATCTTCAAATACGTAAGCCATGGAATTTGGAATAAGTTAATTAACATGCATAATGTTTCGTGGAGGCAGACACATTAGAAGATACATCTTATGAATTATAATGTAATGCATATTTAGTGATTATATGTTTTTTTAAAAGGAGATAAAAAGCGCAAATATGATTGTAATGATTGATAACCAAACAGATACAAACACAAACACAAACACATGGAACAGCAAACGCAAATCATCGGCTTTGTGTTGTAGGCAGGGAAAACCCCAAAACAGACATACCAATACACAATATCACATGGCAAAAGAAAAACATTAGAAATACGTAACAAACTTACAAACAATCATAGACACAGACGCACAGATTGATTCATGGACACATCAAGACTCGCACAGACACATAGAAACTCTCACAGACACATCGACACACATGGACACACACACACACAAACTTATCAAGACTTGCGCAGGCACATACAGACAGGCACACATAGACACACACTAATACACACATACACACATAGACAGATATAGACAGACATAGACACACACAGGTCTGAAAGATAGCCAACAAATGACGTAGAGCTACCTCCTGTTTCTGTGTTCGGTAGCTATGTGCGGCCAGCCACCTTTTATACTTTGCCCAACATATTTTAAGTTGTGTGAAGAAATGGACTTTGTTCGGACTGACGTCACACGCCGGGGATGAAACCCTGGCCCTACGGTTTGCAGCGTCGCACAAACGTCACAAACTCGGGGCATTTGTGTATAACCATCGATATATATATATATATATATATATATATATATATATATATATATATATATATATATATATATATATAAGAATACAAACAATGGCTTGATAATAAAGACATACATACACAGACATACAAACACAGACATACAAACACAAACATGCCCATACAAACATAGTCAGACACTGTAACGATAATTGACCACTTGGCTATAGCAGAAGTCAAAGGTGACCAAAGAAAGAAGAAAAAAAGAACGAGTAACCTTGACCTCCTTCTTCGTTGCATAATCGCCTCCCCCCTCCTTCACCCCCCCCCCCCCCCAACGGTCTGACCCATTCACGCTCCTGCACTTTGAAGATAGACATCTAAACAACATCATTAACAATGCATTGTTGTGATGCATTCACGTGAGTTATGATGACATGGATGGCACCAACAGTTCTCTTGTTGTTACATGTAGTCTCGTCGCTAGAAAACTGAGGGCAGAGTGTGTGTGTGGGGGGGGGAGTACAGAAGAATATATTGTTGCGTCTAAGAGAACATTGTGTATACAAGTATGCATATTGTGTGTCGAGAAGGAGATCATGAGAGTACGTTACGGCATATGGTATCCTTGTGCATAAGACGCAGCACGAGTGAATGAAAGTTGTCTGTCAAGTTCTCTGCAGTTAGCTGTTTGTTTCTCTTGTTATGTTCAGAAAAAAAAAAAAAAAAAACCAAGAGTGACAGAGACCAAATGTGTTACATATGTTATATCTGCGCTGTTCACGTATTATGTCAGAGCTGTCCATATGTTCTATCAGAGCTTTTCATATGCTCTCTCTCTGAACTCTCTCAGTGATCACTGCGGGCTGAGACTTTGAGATCAAAACTCGCTGTGTCCCTCAACATCTGGGAACTGTCATAGAGCCCAATGGCCAGCAAGCTACCCGACTGGTCCACCCATATTTTCCGCCAGCCGGATGCTCTCAAAAAGCACATGATCCACGGTTTCCTCCACTTCTCTGCAGTGTCGGCAAAGGGAATCGACATAGGGCCTCAACCTCCCAAAGTACGCACCTATACGACAATGTCCAGTACGAAACTAGGCAATTAGTGGCTGCTCGACCCTCCTGAGCCCCCGCCGTGGGTCAGTTTTGGACGGCCGTTCTATCTGACTTCGGACGTTGCCGACCGTCACCCCATTGTCCCAACTTGAGATTCACCGAGTTCTCTCAAAGAGTCTGACCTTGGACATGTTCTATCAGAGCTTTCCATTTGTTCTATCAGAACTGTTCATGTTTTCTATCAGAACTGTTCATGTGTTCTATCAGAACTGTTCATGTGTTCTATCAGAACTGTTCAAATGTTCTATCAGAACTGTTCATGTGTTCTATCAGAACTGTTCAAATGTTCTATCAGAACTGTTCATGTGTTCTATCAGAATTGTTCATGTGTTCTATCAGAACTGTTCATGTATTCTATCAGAACTGTTCAAATGTTCTATCAGAACTGTTCATGTGTTCTATCATATTCATTGGCAAACCATGTGTCTTCCTATGGCCCTTTCTGCTAAAGGTGCTCCCCTCGAGGTATACATTTCTATTTAACCTGGTGCTATGAGGGCCCCAGACTTATACCTTTGCCTAGGGCCCCGAAATATATCTGTGAAATGGCTTTGTGTTCCAGAAAGGAAATGTTAGTCTAATGTCAAATAGGCGGAGATGGATTTAGGGGCTTGGGGCAGTCTACAACGAGCTGCTGACCAGTTCTTACTGATCGCCAAACTAGGAAGGGGTCCCTTGGGCAAGCTTTTTGGTGGAGGGGGGGGTAAAAATGTTTATTTTGCCAGTAATATGAACAGTCCAAGGAGTCCCTGTAGTCAAAGATTTTGAGTGTCTCAGCATTCACAAGCGGCCGTCTCAACATCGTTGTTGCCAGGGGCCCCGTGAGTTAATTCTGCCTAATGCTTCCAAATGTACCATTTGCAAGGGTACTCATGAACTCAGTTTGCCGCCAGCCATATGTCGCATTTTATTATAGTTTGGTAAGCCAATTGGGGCGACATTTCAGAGGCCACTTAGCTCGGTACAACAATGTACATTTCAAGCACTAACATTTCACAAACGGACTTCGCTGCAATGTAACATAAACATCAGCCTTAAAGATTTTGGAACTTTATCTATCTATCTATCTATCTATCTATCTATCTATCTATCTATCTATCTATCTATCTATCTATCTATCTATCTATCTATCTATCTATCTATCTATCTATCTATCTATCTATCTATCTATCTATCTGTCTGTCTGTCTGTCTTTTTGTCTGACATCTATCTGTTTATTTATCTTTCTGTCGTTCTGTCTATCGATCTGGGTCTGTATCTATTTATATACATTCATCTGCTCGTCTATCTCTTCCAGTATGTTTTTTGCTAACTAACGCTAAGTGCACATTTAAGCCAAGAGCTAATTGATGTTTGTCATATCTGTGTGTTTTTGTCGCTGAATGCGAGTGTGTTTGTGTGCGCGCGGTCTGTGGTTTGTGTTTTTTTGCTTACATAACGGCTTTAGTTCAGAATGTGCCAGGGCGTATTTGTTTAGAATTTGCGGAAAGAGGAAAAAAAAAACCACCAAGAACATTGGAATGGAATTGCCCGTTTATGTGTGAGTCGGTGTGTAGCTGTTTTTGTGTGAGTGTGCGCAGCATACTTGTGGGAGTGGGTGTGTAAATTGATGTATTGTGAGTACACAGCGTGAGATTATATAGTCTCTCTCTCCCTCTCCCTCTCTATCTCTCTCTCTCTCTCTCTCTCTATCTATCTATATACAGAGAGGGGGGAGTTTAATCGTTGGTTGAGAGGATATCAAACTACCGAAGAGGTTGTAATTAGTGGGTTATCCATGGTCTGTTTTATTTTGGCTGATTCACGAGAAAGGGCGCCCTGATGACTGCGGGCGTTGGTGGTTGATCTAGATGATCTCTGTTGATTGAAGCTGTGCGCCCCTTTCTCACCCCCCCCCCCACACAATCACACCCTCCCAGTCTCTTCCACATAATGGTGAGTCGGGCATAGTCATTTCGTTTAATGTACTTCAGTCAGGTGGTTTTCGAGCAGCATTAGTTCATCGACTTCTTTATCTTTTTTGTATACCTGTCTATTAGGGTGTCCCAAAAAAATGAAGTTTTGAAATGTTGATGTCTCACCCCACAGAATATGTCTGTATGGTAACAGTAGTTAACCTGCAAAATTTCAGCTCATTTGGACAATGTTTAGAGGTCCCCCAAGAGGTTTAAAGTTCCAGATTTTGGTGTAAAATCATTCGCGGTCAAATCTAATACAGCGTTAATGTTGCATTATATGCGAAACTGATATATTAAGTAACAAATTGATGCTTAGTATTGTTTATAATATTAAATGAAACAAAATATTTAAATCTTGAATGGTTTATATTTTTAAATTTGAAATTTAAGTAAAAAATTATGAAAAACAAAGTTTTATTCATTTTGTCAAGTTAATTCTTGAATCAATGTCAATCTGCTTGAAAAATAATAATAATAAGCAATGCAAATAAGCATTCCTGCTATTTATTTTGTACTTTGTACTGTAGGGTAGACAAAAATTTAAAAAAAGTTCTTCAAATTTAAATTTTAGCCAGCTGTTCACGATTACACTCTACAAAATTTTTCCGATGTTTTTCAACCACTTGGAGCAAACATTATCTTTGTTCTTCATTCTTGGTGATACTGTCATTGAAATTTTGTATCAATGCTACACTTCGCTCTGCAGAGTCATTGATACTAGCCAGATTCTTTACAAAATCTACTGCAACTTTAAAAGATGGTGTATCTGACCAGGCTTCAACAGGAACATCTAGAAAACTGGCATCAATGTTGGATGTTTCAAAAAATGTGGTAGAAGCACACAAATCAACAACACTTTTTGATAGTGTTTTTATGAGATGCGGTCCACGTTCTGATTGCATTGTCCGAACATGGCCAGTTTTTTCTTTGTCCGACAAAAGGGTTTAAAATAACGCAATCGTCGACAGTTCCGGACTCAAGTACCACGAGTGACGCACCATCATTTTCAATCCAGTCGATCGAAGAACAGCATCATCATATTCGTATAAACGCTTTATCAACAAGATATCATTCACAGGTGCATCTGCGGTGAGCCTGCATGAAAACCATGATTGAAGATAAACACATATCGTAAACCGATTAAAGCGCTGATTATCTTGTTATTCTCGAGCTGTTAACTGAAAGATGGTTTCATTGCCTGCAAACAATAGATCGATTTTCAATGCATAGATTGCTTTTGCCATCCACCTTGCCCTATGTAGGGCACCAGGTCTGCGAATGCTGACATCAACCTCCAACCCAACCATTTGTGCAGCAAGCAGAAGAAATTCCAAATAATCATCACATAAATGACTGACCTCAAGTTTACATTTAATAAGTTCTTTAATCGAATCAGACACGATTATCAAAGGGGCGGATCTGGCTTCGGGTGTGTGGTTTAATTCTGGCCATTTTTCTCGAAACCTCTTAAAAAACAAAATCTCTGGTCCAGTGGATGGTCCAAGACAAACATTGAATGCATCGGAAAGGAGTACTTCCAACATGTGATGACGGCATGCCATCCATAATAGATTACGTCCCAGGGCTACTTCTAACAGAGTGCAAGCTCCATTGAGTCTTCCAGTATTGGAAGCCGTAGTGTCGAAGCACATGCCGATGACCATAGATTCGCACTTCCATGATTTGATATGTTGCATCAGCAGCTACCCATCCTGACCAGGATGCTAACTTGGGAACACCAAGAAGCTTTGTAGTGCCATCGACAAGTGACGAGAGCAGGACAGGTAATCGATCGCCGTTGTTGGTAACATGTCCGGTAACATCGGGCAATAGCTTACCATCCCAATGTACAATTGATTTTGAGGGAATGTAGTCTTCTTTTATACATGCTGCAGCTTGTTGACGACAAAGCTTGCGATGACGATGCATTGTGCTCTTGGAAAATACTGTGTCAGATGTCGGAACACCAGCTTCATTGAATGCGGATGCAAGTATCATTGTTGATTTTCTAATGCTGGTGTTCGTTCTGTCCAGCACTGCAGCAACTTTTGGTGATATGATGCCTGACAATTTAGCATGCTTAGTTTAAAAAAATTAAATCTTAAAAAAATATGCACATTGCTTAAATTTTGCACATTAGGTATTTTATATGTTTTCTAGCATTTATTACATTTTCTATTTAAGAATCACACAATTTCAACTCTAGTTAATGGTAGCAATGAGATAAATAAAAGTATATTTAAACTTCATTTTATACAACTATGGCATGCAAAAACTGCAAATTATTTGTGCCATGATTCGTCTGGATTTTTATGTTGGCCTAATACTGGAACTTTAAAAGCTCTTGGGGGACCTCTAAATGTTGTTAAAATGAGCTACAACTTCACCAATTCACTCATTGTACCCAAGAGACACATTTCAGGGGGTGAGACACCAAAGATTTAAAAATAAAATTTTTCGAGCATTTTTGGGACACCCTACTGTCTATCTTACCTGTCTGTCTTACTACTCTTCTCATTACCTGTCTGTCTTACTACTCTTCTCATTACCTGTCTGTCTAACTACTCTTCTCATTACCTGTCTGTCTAACTACTCTTCTCATTACCTGTCTGTCTAATTACTCTTCTCATTACCTGTCTGTCTAACTACTCTTCTCATTACCTGTCTGTCTAACTACTCTTCTCATTACCTGTCTGTCTAACTACTCTTCTCATTACCTGTCTGTCTAACTACTCTTCTCATTACCTGTCTGTCTAACTACTCTTCTCATTACCTGTCTGTCTAACTACTCTTCTCATTACCTGTCTGTCTAACTACTCTTCTCATTACCTGTCTGTCTAACTACTCTTCTCATTACCTGTCTGTCTAACTACTCTTCTCATTACCTGTCTGTCTAACTACTCTTCTCATTACCTGTCTGTCTTACTACTCTTCTCATTACCTGTCTGTCTAACTACTCTTCTCATTACCTGTCTGTCTAACTACTCTTCTCATTACCTGTCTGTCTAACTACTCTTCTCATTACCTGTCTGTCTAATTACTCTTCGCATTACCTGTCTGTCTAACTACTCTTCTCATTACCTGTCTGTCTAACTACTCTTCTCATTACCTGTCTGTCTAACTACTCTTCTCATTACCTGTCTGTCTAACTACTCTTCTCATTACCTGTCTGTCTAACTACTCTTCTCATTACCTGTCTGTCTAACTACTCTTCTCATTACCTGTCTGTCTAACTACTCTTCTCATTACCTGTCTGTCTAACTACTCTTCTCATTACCTGTCTGTCTTACTACTCTTCTCATTACCTGTCTGTCTTACTACTCATTTGATTACCTTTCTGTTAATTTGTCTTTTTGAGGACCTATATATCTGACTACCTTTCTGACTAACTGTCTATCTTTCCATCTAGCTTCTATGGTTATCTTTCAGTCTACTTACATGTTTGACTATCTTTCAGTCTACCTACATGTCTGACTATCTATCAGTCTACCTACCTGTCTGACAATCTTTCAGTCTACATACCAATTTGAAATCTTTCAGTCTACCTACCTGTCTGATTACCTGTTAGTTTAAATATTTCAATTGATGAGAGAACTTTAACGATACCACACCTGTGAGGCTGTCTGCTTACCAAGCAATAATAATTATTTTATGACGTAATAAAATAACATTATCCTATGGGATACAGTTTACTGATGATGCAGCAGAGATTTAGCCGGCGGTTAAATAGTCAAGCAAAACAACCGTTGTTCAGGTTGCTTGTATGTTGCCAGGCATAAGAGACAAAGAGAGAGAGAGAGAGAGAGAGAGAAAGAGAGAGAGCGAGAGAGAGCAAGAGAGAGAGAGAGATGAGTGGGATTGAGAGAAGGTATCAGACAGAAAAAAGCGTAAAGATTAAAACAAGTTTTATCTCACTAACCAGTCGTTTTATCCTTCATGCATTTTCCTAATACAAAAATAGTTTTGCCATTGTCAAGGGTTCGTTCGAGAAGCCAAAGGCAAAAAACGCTGAAAAGGCCGTCGCTCGCAAGTCTTGGGTCCTTATTTGTCTTCGACAAGTGGAGCCTCTGTGAATACCATGTTTTATATAGTTTTAGCCCGTGGCTACTGAACCAATGCTAAACAGTGCAGGTATGTAATAAGCCTAGCTATCAACAGTGCAGGCAGGTAATTTGCCTAATTTTAAAAAAAAAATTAGTACACACAATTCAAGTAAAAAAATGATTCAGAATGAATGAAACTTTAAAAAAAATGTATGTGGTTACGGCTAAATGGGAATGTATTTCCGGAGGAAATGTTTCACTACTTATATCAAACGATGCAGCGATACAGAGTGTTACTTTTTTCTGTTACTCTCTCTCTCTCTCTCTCTCTCTCTCTCTCTCTCTCTCTCTCTCTCTCTCTGTCTCTTAAATCTGGCGAAATTTGATTTTTAATACATATTTTAACAAACAAACGAAACAGATAGCGTCCCAAGACTATTTGTTTTTTGAAGTTTTAATTTTGTCGTGTCCCAAATGACAACTCTCAAAACTGCGCACATGCTTCAAATTTTGTTTCGTTATCTCGAAGTCACATACAAATTTGTATCAACCGAAGATTCAATGCATTTTATTTAAATCTTTATTACTATTTTTTTATTTTCAATTTTCTGTTTTATATTTTTTAATGCAATAATCTATGAAAACTTCCCCCACTCCCCCTCCCTCCCTTTCCTTCTTTTTTTTTTCAGTCTTCACTTAACCCCCCCTCCCCCTACATGAATGCTATAGTTATGAAAGGTATAGAGACTATTCATAACAGGGTACAACACCGTTACTGTCACAGTCAGGGTATTTATTATTATTAATTATTTTAGTTGCAGTGCACAATGTTTACAGTTTGTCTGCACTTCACTTACACATATAAACAAACCAACAGCGTCATCCGTTCACACCAAGTGCGCACAGGCCCGTAGCGTGCGGGGGGGTCGGGGGCCAGGGGACCGGGCCCCCTTGCGTTTTGTCTGTCCCCCTCTGCTTATTTGTTCTACTTAGTAAAATGTATTACCTGCTCCCCCCTGCTATTGCCTGGCCCCTGCTGTAGAAACCAACAGCGTCATCCGTTCACACCAAGTGCGCACAGGCCAGTAGCGTGCGGGGGGGGGGCAGGGGGCCGTTCCCCCCTGCGTTTTGTCTGCCCCCCTCTGCTTATTTGTTCTATTTAGTAAAATGTATTACCTTCCCCCCCCCTGCTATTGCCTGGCCCCTGCTGTAGAATGCCTGGCCCCTGCTGTAGAATGTTCACGCTACGGGGCTGAGTGCGCATGTCATCTAAATCTTCCTCATTAACATAATATATACTCCAAATTCTTTTTTTTTTGTATGACTTCAATCAATTGTCTCGCCAGATATTGGACCAGCACTGTGCTTGAAGATATATAATCTCTTTTTGTATTTACCCCTTATATAAACGTTTAAAACAAAAACAGTAATTATCTTAACTGTCGACAGGATTTTAATTCATTGACTCAAAAGTTTTGAAATTATTGCATCGTCAGCGAGAATACACTTGTGTTTGAAATTTCAAATCCATTCAACTTCGAAAAGCTAGTGATAATAATTGATGCACTATTTCCCAAAACTCGGCTTACAAAAACATACATTACAAGCCAGTCAAAGCAAATTGAATTAAAGATAACATTGAGAAAAAAATATGTATATATATATATATGTTACGGCTAACGTGCGCTGACCGGCCTCAGTTAGACATCAGCTCGCTACATTGACCGGCCAAAGTTAGACATCAGCTCGCTACACTCCCCTGCCAAAGTTAGACATCAGCACGCTACATTGACCGGCCAAAGCTAGACATCAGCTCGCTACATTGACCGGCCAAAGTTAGACATCAGCTTGCTACATTGACCGGCCAAAGTTAGACATCAGCTCGCTACATTGACCGGCCAAAGTTAGACATCAGCTCGCTACACTGACCGGCTAAAGTTAGACATCAGCTCGCTACATTGACCAGCGTTGTCTGCCTATGATCAGAATAAATTAAAACCCTAGAATTATGGTTCATCATTCTAAAGATAAATAAATAAATAAAAGCTCTCTAATTCTTTATATGACCATTTAGTCTTTTGTTCAACAAGGTGTGACAGAGAAAAATAATGATTATTTATTAGTTTTAGTTATCTTAGTTAGTATCAAAAGAATAATAAATCTGAACTAAATCTGTTCAGCCGGTCACGACCAGTGGTCAACATACTTACGATTATTTATCTGGCTTTAATGTTTTTCCTCACTCATCAAATCGGTAATTGACATGGTCACTTCAATCATTGACCGGTCTCACCCAGCCAATGTGCCCATTGGCGAAATTCGCTGGCCTATGGCTGAAATTGACCGGTTAGCACCCATTGGCCGTAACATATATTCCATTAATTTATATTCAAGACAATCATACATATTTTTAATATTCAAAAGAAATATTTCCAATAAAAACAATCTGCTCAAGTCTGCGGGTCCTACTACGAACATAAGCCGGCCTTGCCCGAGGGGTTGATCTTTTTATTTCTATTCCTAATCCATACAAATATGTTCTTCACGTAAAGAACAAAACTAGCTTTTGTCTCTAAAGCTTCGTTTTCGCCAAATATTTATCTCCCTTGTCGAAATCCGTTTGTCTATTTATACACATTTGTAAATAGGCCTAGGTTTATAATGGACTGGGTCGTCAATGTTCTAGGTGACATGATTTCCTAAATTTTTCTCCACATCTCTTTCTCTCTATCCACGGCTAGTCCCTCCTTTCTCCCCCCTTTCCCCCCTTTGTGTTTATTCCTCAATGTGTGGCTTGTACCCGCCCCCAGGGCAGGTGGTTTCTGCTCTCGATTGAAAAAAAAAAACCACAACAACATGATCAACTAGGACTCTGTAGGGCAGAGAAGTGCGGGGTGGGGTGGGGTGGGTGGGGAAGGGAGGGGTAGATGAAGTCGGTCATGGAGCATTTCGTATTCGCACGTTGTATTTTTCCGCTGTTCTACCGCTGTATTTTTTAACATCGATTCTACAGATCGATACTTCAACACTTTTATTTTAAACCGATACTTTATATTTCTACATGTGTTAATTAAATTCTTACTTCCAGAATTGATAAATCACATGTACTTTAATATCGATACCTTTTGTCTCATTACAATTTTCAATACTTAAGCTCTTTTTTTTAGTATCGATATTTCCCTTCATATCTATATCGATACGGCGCCTAAGTTAAAAGAAAAGGACAACGATATTAATCAATTTTTCTTTTCCATCGAACTGGGACTTGTCCGTCGCTTGCTACGTGCAGCTCCAAAATTATCCAAACAAATTTGTCGCCATTGAAAAATGTTTTACAGTATTTGTATTAATGACTGACTGATCCCGCAGTAAATACGTTTTATTTCTGGTATTGACCAGCAGGTGTACACGTCAATATCTAGTCATGGTAATTTGCTTGATAAGAAGGTGTAAGGGATTTGGGTAGGGGGGGAGGGAGGCGGGAAGGTGTGAGTCAGTCTCGAGGTTAGAGATTAGTCCCAACGCTGACCTTGTTAAATTATAAAAAATAAAAAAAACTAATTAAAAATGACGTCATTAACACGGTAGTAGAAAAAAAAAGATGATTATGGGGGGGGGGGAGGGGGAGGAGGAGGGGTTATGCATATTTACACACAGACATTGGACTGATGAGGTAATATATTAAGCAGGAGGGGAGTGGGAGGTGTCATAGAAGGGAAGAGGAGGAGGAGGGAGTGTGAGCAGGATGTTATAATAGCCAAGACACGACCCCCCCCCTTCCCGGTTAGATGTTTGAAAAAAATTCCGTTTATTCTTTGATTTTTTTTTTGAATTGAACAATCAGAGAGATCTACCAAAATAGTTTTGAAACGTGTGTGTAAGCTATAATGCAAGGTAAGTCTATCATAGCTGCCGTTCTATTGTTCGTCGTGATGCTGAAACATGGATATAGGAACAAAAGAAAACATCGGGAATAGTTTAATAGCTCACAGACGGTGTATTTTTTTTTAGATGTTTCGCGCATGCGTAAAACGAGAAGGCTGAACAGGTAAATGAAAACAGCTTTTGAGACGGTCAAGTTTATAGCAAACTGAACAAAAAAAAATTCCCAGATGTTTAGAAAAGATCCAAATGTTTAAAGAATGAGTTCCAAAGGGTTCTATTTCCGCTCCTGTGATGTCACAGTAAAGGATGATATGCTAATCTCTCGATCTTGCACCAACCCCCCTCCATAGTAATCATGATCTGTGACTTGATTTCAGACCCCCCCCCCTCGTACGCCCTTAGCATCAGACTGAGGGACACGGGTATCAGAAACTGCTAGTAGTTCAATCACGTGAAAGATTTTGTAAAATGGCCTGAAGATTTTGTACAATAAACCGGGCCATTCTTAAGCGAACTAGACATATAGTTAATATCATATATTCATATGGAGACGCCAGGCCCCGACAGGGGATTTACGTCGTGGGCCCCCTCCCCAAAAAAAAAAAAAAGATGACAGCGTCATTGCAAAAAAAAAAATCATCTCGTATACCAGTGGTTCCCAAGCCCCCGGGCCGCGGACCGGTCCGTGTATCAAATCGTACTGAGCCGCCGAGAAATATATAATTATGTCCATTTTATTGACCGTGCTGTATTTTTCTTGGGGATTGTGCGACTTCCCATGGACGAGAGGTTAACCGGAAGCTGAGCGGCTGTGAGCGGCAGCGGCATTGTAAATGAAAACAATCTAAACTATAAATAATCAACGCGCCCCCCCCCACCCCCAAGTGGGCCGTGGAGAAATTATCAAACGTTGACCGGTCCGTGGCAAGAAAAAGGTTGAAGTATACCATCTGAGCTAATTTCATAAGGTGGTCGTGTGGTAAAGGGTATCACTGTCAACCTGAGAGTCCCTGGTTCGATCTCCGATGACGACCATTTCAGGATATTTCAGGTCATGGATTAAGTCCCAGTATTATCTTCTGTGGGGCCTCCGAGGCCGTTGCACTATGGCCGGGATGAAAGAAGGGCAGCATTACAACAGCATAACAACGGCATAACAAAAGTCCCATTAGAGCTTGACTAAACGATTTCATCCCATTCTTTACACGCTTTTATTATATTTAGTAATTTGTCGAAACTTAAATGACGGTTAAGTTCAAAAGGACCTATAATTTCTGGGTGATGTTCCTATTTTTAGTACTTTGATTTATTCAAAAAATATAATACTGATTTTTTTTTTGATAATTGGATAGATGGACAGAAATATATATATATATATATATATTTATCATAAATATGGAGATTTATAAAAAAAAATGAAGAAAAAACTGACATGGCTTAAAAAAAGGTGTACCGGAATCGGCCTGATGGCATTAGTTTGGTGACCCCCATGTAATAGAGAAACACCTACCTCAAGAATACATTTTGAGTGTATGCGTGTGTGTGTGTGCGTGTGTTAGCAAGTGTATGAGTGCGTAAATTACACCATGTGCATTATTCATACAAGTTGTGACACTTGTCAAAGTGTAATTTATTTTCACGTTCGTTCCGCCTCTTTGGACACGGAGGTTAAAAAACGGTCCTGGCAGATGACGTCATTGTCATGTATAATTGAATGACACGAAGTGGTAAGAGTGAACACACCAGTAGATATCATTCAATCAATCTAAAAACAATCTAACACAATTCATTTATGTCGCTGAAATATTTATCAAATAAAAGATCAAGTGACATATTATAAATATATCAAGAATTAGTTTTCACTTAATTAAGCTTTCACATTGATAAACCATGCAGGTATTCTTGAACAGCTTTTTTATTTTTTATTTTTAAATGCAATTTTTCTCGTTGAAACGTAATTCATGTACAAGTTAAATACTTTTTTGATTGTGCTTTAAATTTCTTAGCAGGGCATGCACATAGTTTGTTGAAGCATATTTTTACTTTTAAACAATTTTAATATGCCCCATGTTAGCAGCTTGCTTCAATGGGTCATGGGTCATGATGGGTCTGGGTCAAGAACTTGATGGGTCATATGGGTCATGGGTCAAGCTCAGTGACCCATTACTTGCTCTGGTATTAGGCACTGTCGGATATAGGGCTTGCCAATATTAGGCACTGTCATATATAGTTTTTACCAATATTAGGCACTGTTATGGTGAGCACGCAATGTTTTAAGTCACATATAATCTGTTATGGTGCGCACGCGCTATGTCCATTTCCTTCCAAACTTGCGAACAGAAAATATCTTCAGAAAATTAGAAGTAACATACGTAGTTTTGTCACACCTACTTGTCCATACAAGCTACACACACATTGGTCCGATATATTTACTCTTGCTTATCTGGCCTAATGTAGTAAAAGGACATACAGGATAACCAAATAATTAATGCCTATTCTGACCATGCCATTGGAAATGCCTTTTTTTCTTTTAAAATTTCAAATCCGGACTTTATTACACGTTATCGCAAGACCGGTTAATCGCACGGTAAAAAAAAAGAAATCTACTTTAATTACTGTTTCATTACATGTAGACCTTTATACTAAATATAATTTTAAAAAAGGGTCCTTCCCTTCCTAGTAAACTCCCCTGGGGAGCCGTGTAGGGGTAGGGGTGCGACCAGGGTCTGGAAGAGGACTGACGGAGCCCATATGTCCCCAGGGCCCTTCGATGGACATCGTTTTGTCATCTCGCATCTATTGGAGAACTAAACGACCGGTCAGTGGCCACGATGATAAGAGGTCAGCAAGGGTGACCTTGGCAGTAGCCGGGGGGGGGAGGGGGAGGGGGGAAACAGGAAAGAGGGATGTCCTATTGATCTGTCTAATCTGACGGGAGTGCAAATCCGTTCCAGGGAAAAGTTCACCCCATGATGCAAACCTTCACGGAATATCTCCCCTCCCCCCCCCCCATCCTCCTCCACTCCCATGCCAGTAGCTATAAATCAAGCATCATTAAAAAAATGAATTAGAGATTTGATCCTTAACATGGAAAACTTGTTGTTTTTTTTTTTTTTAATTTATTATTATTTTTATTCTTTACACGAGAGTTCGGAAATTTCCGATTGGTTTCCAGATCAGAGATTAAAGACCCGTGTCAAGGCGGTTTTATCATCAACGCCCTTGAGTCCTGAATTCGTTCACTTAGTTTTTTTGTGACCGAAAATACTGACAAAAAAAAATGTGGTTAGGTCAATCGAAAAATTTTAATTTCAATCATCTATAGTTCTACGCGGTAGTTAAGGTTTAATTTAATTTAAATGAAGCCTAACTAGTACTATTTACAAACACTTCTGTCTTTCTTTTAACTTCAGTTTTTTTGCAGTGTCCTTTTTTTTAACTCCCACCATAGTCGATAGTGCAATTGCCATGGAGGCACCACGGGAGATATAGCGGACACTTTATCCACGCCCTGAAATGTCCACTGGCCCTGACCAGAGATCGAACCATGGGGCCCTCAGGTCAACAGTCGAGAGCTTTACCAAAAGACCATCCGTCCCCCCCCCTTACCTCAACAATGTAACAACGCCCACTCCACAGAATGTATACCGTGTATGTTGTTAGTTTAATAATTTATACAAATATATATCTACGGTCGAGAGCTTTACCACACGACCACCCGTCAACAATGTAACAACGGCCACTCCACAGAATGTATACTGTATGTGTTGTTAGTGTAATAATTTATACAAATATATATATATATATATATATATATATATATATATATATATATATATATATATATATATGGTCGAGAGCTTTACCAAACGACCACCCATCAACAATGTAATTATGCCCACTCCACAGAATGTATACTGTATGCCCACTTCACAGAATGTATACTGTATGCCCACTTCACAGAATGTATACTGTATGCCCACTCCACAGAATGTATACTATATGCCCACTCCACAGAATGTATACTGTATGCCCACTCCACAGAATGTATCTCATTCAGCAGCCATATTTGTTAACTTTGAATTCAATGAGGTTTGATATCTTAATGTCTTACTGAACTGGATCATTGTTTATCAAGCATCTCCTAATACTTAATCTACCAAGTCACTTTATAATTATGTGATTTAGTGTTTCTGAGACCGAACCGACATTTATGTTTGCAAACTATCTATCAGTTTTCAATACGGTATTTATTAAAATTAGACGAAATTGTTTCAGAATTCATATTTTTTAAATAGTTCATTATTTGAAAGTCTTTATTTATCATACGACTCTCATTTCATATCAAATATTTATGTGCTTTACTATTAGGAATTTAAATTAAGTATTGCCTAACTAAAGTCACCATATTGATGCGACATATTGATTCGAAATATCGAGCCACCATATTAAGCCGACACATTTGGCACTTATTGAGTTATCATATTGAACCATCATGTTAAACCACCGTAATGAGCCACCATATTGATACATCATATTGAGCCATCATGTTAAACCACCGTAATGAGCCACCATTTTGATACATCATATTGAACCATCATGTTGAACCACCGTAATGAGCCACCATATTGATACATCATATTGAGCAATCATATTGAACTCCCGTAATGAGCCACAATATTGATACATCATATTGAAACATCATGTTAAACCACCGTAATGAGCCACCATATTGATACATCATATTGAACCATCATGTTGAACCACCATGATGAGCCACCATATTGATACATCATTTTGAGCAATCATATTGAACCCCCGTAATGAGCCACAATATTGATACATCATATTGAGCCACACTATTGAGTTGTAATATTTGCCACTAAATTGAGCCACAATATTGAGCCATATAGAGACACTATATTGTGGCACATATTCATTTACAATATAGATCCACCCAATTGAGCCATTCTTTTGAGCCATCATTTTGAGTCCACGTACTGAGCCACCATATCCAGTACATCCCTGTCTTTTTCTTCCCAACACCTGATATTTATTGAACTGCATCCTCGTTCCATCCATTCAAATACAATTTGTATTTTATCTTAGGCTGGTTTGATCTCGGATGGTAAACTATCGTGTTTTGTCCGCTGCTATCAATTGAACTCCCTCCCCCCCGCCCCCGCGCTCCCCCACCCAGCAATCCCCACACTACAATGACCATCCACTCGACAGTGATGTTGTTTTAGTGGTATTGTCCTGCGTCAACAATTGTGCGATCACCGTTAATCTCCAGGGATCTGACCATCTCAAATGTGCAGACAATTACTTCCCTTAGCATTTCACCCGAGCACTACAAATGCAGCAATAATAAAGCAAACAATACAGCAACATGCTGATTAATAATAGAACTAACAGCAACAAAAAAAATATTGATATTAATAAAAAAAATAGAAATAGTTCAATAATTCTGGTAGTTTTTTTTTTCCTTCTGCAAGAAATAATTTAATTACCTAATTAGGAAAGTTTATCTTTCTTAGTTAACACACACAAACAAATCTTCCGCAATAACAACATAGTCATTTGGACAACTTCGCTACATTCACGCCTTCATTTCTAATGTTATTTATTGATTTTTTTTTAAACATACAAAAAACACACCAACCCAGCAAAGTTTGTTGTCAGCAGCTGACATTATTAGTGTCATTATTATTGTTATGAATTTATTCCTATCACAGGCAATAACAGTGACAGTTACGTAGGTTCATCTCAGCCCCGTAGCGTGAAAATTCTACAGCAGGGGCCAGGCAATAGCAAGGAGGGGGGGCAGGTAATACATTTTACTAAGTAGAACAAATAAGCAGCAGAGGGGGCCAGACAAAGCGCAGGGGGTGGGCCCAGCGCCCTGGCCCCCTTCCCGCACGCTACGGACCTGGTTCATCTATGACGTATTTTAAATCAATTAAAAAAACGAATTCTTCCGTTTGACTTGACCTCAAAACAATGTTGATGCTGCGCAATGTTTTCTTCCCTGTTGCAAGGCAACCAAGACGTGTAAAGTTACACGGGGCAATTAAAGTCTTCTCTCACACATTTGGGGCCGGAAGGCATTACACACCGTTTCTGTCAGATAGTCTGTCTATAACATTGTGATACCATTTCTGTCAGATAGTCTGTCTATAACACTGTGATACCATTTCTGTCTGATTGTCTATAAGACTGTGGTTCCATTTCTGTCAGATAGTCTGACTATAACACTGTGGTACCATTTCCGTCAGATAGTCTGACTATAACACTGTGGTACCATTTCCGTCAGATAGTCTGACTATAACTTGGCATGTGTATTGGTTTTATTCTCTGGAAGTATTTTTTGGAGAACATAACCACTTAATTTGGCAGTTTGTGTGTGTGTGTGTGTGGGGGGGTGCCACAGGAACGACACCAGACATGTTCAAAATAGGTCACAACCAGTGTCATTTGCCACACCACGGGTGGGGGGGGGATATCAGCATTAGCCAATTTTTAAGAGGTAGCACTGAATGAAAACTCGCCTGAAGGGGGTAGAAGCGATGTGATGCGTAATATAGGCAATTAACGTTTCTCGGCCCCCCCCCCCCCATATGACAATCGTCCCAGTCTGCCCCTCCCCCACCCCCGCGCAATGCCATATACTGCTAGGTCCACTTTTGCAGGTTGATAGGAATGACAGGCACCATGCCGTGAAATATCAACACAGTGCAGTTTGTTTAGCCCTGCGTTCATTGACGCGATCAGTGTCTCGAGTCAACACAAGAAATCTGGCCACTCCAAGATGTCCGACTAATCACGAGGGACACGCTGAGCAGTTGCCCGGTAGGCGTTGTGAGCATTTTCTATTTCCTGAAGTGATTTGTGTACACACTGGATAGAGTTGGTAAGATGGGCCTGTGTGTGTGTGTGTGTGTTTGTGTAGTGTGTGCCGGGGGGAGGGGGAGATGGGATGGAGCGCTACACTGTTTCTACGAGCATTCACGGACATCGTCGTTGTATGATAAAGGATAGGATGAAATAAAGATTTAGCACAAAACAATCAAAACATTAAAAATAAAACAACAACAACGAAGGCGTGTGCCAATCTATAATTTGCTTTTTAAAAATTAAATTAATTTAAAATAATGTAATTTGATTTCACTGATACCGTACCGATATTGGTATTAGAGAAAACTATCGTTCAGTTTTAAATACGGTATTTATTTAAAAAATTGTCGAAATTGTTCCATAATTTATTGCTCATTTTTCATAAGCTATATATTATATACTCATATCATCGTAATTAAAGTAGAGATAACAATGGAAAAGAGCCGAAATGCGTAAAACATGTCCGTTCTTGCGGGTGCTAGGGAGTAGAAATTCGTGGCCCTTAGAAAAAGTACTTTGGGTTCGGTCCTGATCTAAGGTAATATAGGGGCCGTGGACCAAAAAAAAAAAGGATGTTTAGTCCGCTAATGAAAAATAACTGTCCACCAGAAAATAGAGGTGGCCTTTTAAATTTTAAAAAAAAATGTGTGTGTGTGTTATGTTTTTTGATGCCAGACTACCGAAGACAATGTTGCCCCTTCCCGCAGTAAATCCTTCACTCACACCTCTCTGGACCTTTATGAGACTAGATTATGACGTCACATGTTTAGTGCTCCTTTCATTATTCTGTCTGTCTCTCTCTCTCTCTCTCTCTCTCTCTCTCTCTCTCTCCTTCCTTTCTTTCACCATTTCCCTCCCTCTCCCCCCTCACCGAACCCCCCTGTACTCACGACGAATGTGTTCCCATCTCTATCCTCACTATGAAGATGGTTAAAAAAAACTTTAGGGATGAGCCATAACTTTTGTGACAGGTCTGAAATTCAATAATAAACAATTTATTTTCTTTTTTTCTTTGCTGTTGGATACAGGGGCGTTTTATGCCTACCAGGCACTCAAGTAGGTGTGTGTTTATGTGTGTGTGTGAGTGTAGTAAAGAGGGAGGGGGGGTAGTTCCCAGTTTATCACTTACAGACAGAGACCTGGATATTTTGGGGGATTTATGTAGAGACTTCTGGATATTGGGGGAATATAGACAAAAGTAACTGACAGCGCATGACATTTGGGATTAGTACCGGACTGCAGCCCCTTTGGACGGTGGAACACTGAGATGTCACCGAGTTGGACCATCCATAATTTATAAGGGACAAACAAATGTCTGTTGGTCGGCACATTCCAGAGTAGGATTATCTTGTGTGAATACATGCAATAATTACAAAGTAGTAAAAATACATTTCTCTCACTGCAACGATAGTCTGCTGTGAAAGGTCAAAGTTTAAGGCATTGATGACTTCATAACAAAGTTGTTTTTTTTTTAAAAACATTTTGGGAATTCCTATTCGTTTAGTTTGTGTCAGAGGTTATCTTTTAATTTTTTTTACTTGACAGATATAGGGTGAAACGCACAAAGGTTTTGCGTCATCAGCATCGCATTTTAGATGCAGTTTCAAACACATGCACACTTTAAGGTTTTCATTACATCCCATCATACCCCACTTATAACTCCCCCCCCCCATTCCACAGTCCACACCCCAATCCCCCCCCCTCCGAGAGGTTAAGTGAAACGACCAGATAGTGGCTAGGGGATGAGGTCAGTTCCACGTCCTCCTCCCTTAGCCGGCCAGTTTGGCGGAGACAGCCATTTGGTCATCTAAAAATAAAACGTTTCTGTTTGCTATGGTTTCTTGTAGCAATAAGGTTTCCCAGTGCCCACCACTTGTGTCAACAGTGTGCCCGAGGGGTGGGGGGGGGTGCGGGAAAGGAAGGATTTGATCGACAAAGTAGGGGGGGGGTCTTGGTTAAGGGGGGGAAGGTGTGGGGTGGGTCGGTAGACAAGTGTAACGAGAAGCACGTGACTTCTATAATTAGATCATCCCTCCAACTTCATTTCCATTGGTTGGATATATCTCTTTTCAAGGAAATCGTCATTGGACTAGCTGCAGAACATCAAGCTGGAGAATGCACTCTTGTAAAAATTGAATGTAAGTCAACGTAGCTGTCAGACTGCTGTAATCGGGGGCCCCCTTTTTTGTGGATAGGCAAACTTCAGAGGCCCCCCCCCCGCTACTGAGGAATTTTATTTTCATTACCCGATAAAACTTAAGTTCAATATGTGATTATTTAAGAATAGTAATTCCTTAAACTATATGATAACTCAAGAGGTGTATGCTAACTCGACAAGAAATGATAACTCAAGAGGTGTATACTAACTCGACAAGAAATGACAAATCAAGAGGTGTATACTAACTCGACAAGAAATGATAACTCAAGAGGTGTAAACTAACTCGACAAGAAATGATAACTCAAGAGGTGTATACTAACTCGACAAGAAATGATAACTCAAGAGGTGTATACTAACTCGACAAGAAATGATAACTCAAGAGGTGTATACTAACTCGACAAGAAATGATAACTCAAGAGGTGTGTACTAACTCGACAAGAAATGATGTTGGTGGAGATTGACTTTCTGTCAATTCCACATTGCTTACTGTCAGTCCCGCCATATTGAAGGACATATCTGAGTCCTTGCCAGGGCCCCGCCCTCCCCCCGGGCTAAAATGACTGTTACATAACCAAATTTTAAAAAGGCGCCCTAGACAACTTTTTACTTTACGGTCTTTATAAGCTTAATCTGCCTAGGTCTCTCTCCCCCCCCCCCCCCCACGAATAACGTTAGAGCGGAACAGGCTGTGATTATGTTAAACTAGCTGTACCCTGCAAAACCTTTGCATAGAGTTATATCCCCTGAGGTTTCGGGCAGATCCGATTTTTTCACGATTGTATTTCAAACTGGAATACTGTTGTATTAATTCTTTACTTTCGATTTAACGCAGAGCCAAAAACGCTTATAGATATATATATATATATATATATATATATATATATATATATATATATATATATATATATATATATATACTTATAAGACGCATTTGTTGTCTGTCTGTCTGTCTGTCTGTTCCCTTATAACTCAAGATCCAGACAAACAAATAACGTGAAATTTGTTACACATACACATAATTACATGGGGAAGGTTATAGGACAGGTTTCGTTTCATATCGATGGGTAGTTTAATTGTAATTAATTTTTTTTTATTTTAGTATTTTACTATATTAAAGTAATCTCGACGGCGCCATAAATAAAATTCCTCTGTGACGTCATTTCCCTATGATCGAATAGAACTTGCGCGCTGGTGCTGTATTGTGCCTTTGTGATGCAAAGAATTGTTGATGTTTTTTCATGCTCTCTGATTTGTACAGTTTGAGGAAGGTAAAGGAATGAAGAAGGATTTTAGAAGAAGTGTGAAACCATAAGAATAAGTATATATAAATATATATATATATATATAGAGAGAGAGAGAGGGGGAGGGAGAGAGAGAGATAAAGAGAGAGAGAGAGATAAAGAGAGAGAGAGGGGGCAGGAGGGAGAGAGAGAGGAAAGGAGGGTAGGAGGGAGGGCGGGGAGGGGGAGAGAGGAGGGAGGGGGTGGACAGGGGGGAGAAAAGGAGGGGGAGAGAGGGAGATGGGAGAGGGAGTAGGGGGAGAGGGAGCAGGGGGAGAGGAAGAGAGAAAGGAAGGGAGGGAGAGAGGGGGGTAGGGAGGGAGAGGGGAGGGAGGGAGAGAGGGAGGGAGAGAGATAAAAAGTGAGGGGGGGCAGGGAGGGAGAGAGAGGGAATGAGGGAGGGAGGAAGGGGGAGAGAGGGGGAGGGAGAGAGAGAGGTGAAAAGGGGAGGGAGGGAGAAAGGAGGGAGAGAGGGGTTAGGGAGGGAGAGAGAGGGAGGGAAGGAGAGAGGGAGAGGATGGGAGAAATGGGAGGAAGAGATAAAGAGAAAGAGGGGCAGGGAGGGAGAGAGAGGGAAGGAGGAGGGAGGAGGATGGAGGATGGACGGGGGGAGAGAAGGAGGGGGAGAGGGGAGAGAGGGAGATGGGAGAGGGACGGAGAGAGATTTGAGAGAGGGAGGGAGGTAGGGAGGGAGAAAGGGAGAGAGGGGGAGGGAGGGAGAGAGAGAGAGGAAGGGAGAGAGGGGGTAGGGAGAAAACAGAAGGTAAACAGAAAACCTTATTTTAAACCCGGGCAAAGCCGGGTACTTGCAACTAGTATATATATATATATATATATATATATATATATATATATATATATATATATATATATATAATATGTTTCCAATTATACTCTAGGCTCGGAATATTTTTTTTCTGATCCAAGGGTTTTTCATACATGAGATTAATGACAGCCATAAAGTAAATAACAGAAGGACTACACAAAGCCACTCCATAATCAAACCAACGAGATATAGTTCAGCACAATAGTAATAACATCCACAGATAAAACTCATTAACTAAAAGCTGAATTTAGTTCAACGTGGATCTGTATTTCGCACCCGTTGTTCTAATTACTGTAACAACATTTAATTTTTTTTTTCAGCTTTGCAATTCTTCCTTGTTAGCCATTTTTTTAAGGATAATAGGATATTAATTGTTACAAAGATGGACAAAGTTTAATTGGATTTCAAAAGGTTATGCTAAATAAAAATTGGAGTAAATATAGTTCAAAAATGTGTGAATTCATCCCTCCCTAAATGGGCATTGCCATAGGTTTAAAACGTGAGCAATGACTCAAACCTCACTTCCTTCCATTCGAGGTAAAATAATAATAATAAACAACTTTACACTTCTCAACTTTCATCCCCATTCATTAGATTTCTACTGGGTCAAGCTGGTCTCTGTACATTGGTTTCTTTTGCAAACATGACCAAGTATTTATTGGCTATCCTATTTCATAGCCAGAGTAAACAACGAGCCAAACTGTGGACGAGATGTTACGACGTAAATCTCCACTATCATACCGGCCTAACAAAACATCGCGAGGAAAACAGAAAATTTATTAGAGAGAAACCTAATAAGCGGTAGTTTTTGCATAAAATGCCTAATAGATGTTTTTTTTTTTTTTTGAAAAAGCCAGAAATGGCGATATCTTTCAAGAAAGTGGAATATGTTCCCTTGAAAGGACAGTGAAGTCCTTAAGTTTTTACCTCCCGCTGTTTTTAACTATAATCTTGATTGGCTTTGAGAATCACCGTAGCTATCAAGAAATTTTTGTTTCCGATATTTTTATAAGTTGTTCCTACTTAGATTGATCTCTGTCTACGGTCCTTCATTTCTTTCCATCAACCTTAAGGGAAAAATCAAAACAATAAATATCGATTCTGCATCTATATACACATATCTATCTGAATGACATAGATATCTATCTATTTGAATAACATACACATCTATCTGAATGACATAGATATCTATATGAATGACATAGATATCTATTTAAAGGGACACATAGTTTGGTGGAAGTATCTCGCCGTACGTTATTTATACCGTGTATGTTAAATAACGTACGCTAAGGTACTTCCACAATACTATTTGTACCGTGTATGTTAAATAACGTATGATGAGGTACTTCCACTATACTATTTGTACCGCGTGTGGTAAAAAAAAAAACGTTTGTTAATGAGCTATTGCCACTACATGTATTCTGTCTGTGCGTGTCGATGTTATTTCACTGTAGTACGGCGATGAATTACCGGTTTCCGGTGTTAGACCAAAACACCCACAGATAAAGTCACTGTTTAACTTTACTAATCTTCTTTTATGTCCATCATGTCATCTGAGGCTACGTCTAGAGACTTGACCAGCACGCGGCCTTGTGATTGACTTCCTTGTAGTTAACTGGACAGACACGGGGCTGGAGAGTTGTTTTCTATCTATCTATCTATCTATCTATCTATCTCTCTATCTATCTATCTATCTATCTATCTATCTATCTATCTATCTATCTATCTATCTATCTATCTATCTATCTATCTATCTATCTATCTATCTATCTATCTATCTATCTATCTATCTATCTATCTATCTAATGTCTGTTTGTCTGTCTGTCTGCCAATCTGTCTGTATGTCTATCTAAGACTATGTATTATCGTATACCAATCCTTGTATCTGTCCATATAACTATGTGTCTGTCAATGTATATGTATGTCTGTTATGGGTCTCTCAATATATCTGTTCATCTTAGTACATACCCATGTGTCTGTCAAAATATATGTATGTGTTTAATCTTGTATTTGTCCGTCTATGGGTTTGTCTATCTATCTATATGCTTACGTCTATGTTTTTAAATGTGTCTTTCTATATGTGTGTCTACCCATTTCAAGTTTCTGGTTATGTAACGAGTGTAGGACAAAACCCCCAGCGGACAAAACCCCCATGGACAAAACCCCCACGGACAAAACCCCCAGCGGACATAACCCCCAGCGGACATAACCCCAAGCGGACAAGCCCCCCAAAATATTAAGATTGAATATAAGTCAATATTATTAATACTTCTACATACACGAAGTTGACCTTGGGCTAAGGGAAATGTTTTTCGATGTAATAGATATCATTTCTGTCAACACAGTCTATCGTTAGGCATGTTTCTATGATGTTTTACCTAAATAAAGCATTGGTTTTCGACCACTGTGGTTCTTATGCTGTTTGTTTTACCGTCTGAAATACAATGTATGTGTGGCGCGAGAATTAAAAGGTAGAATTAAGACACGGTCACTATAGGCCTTGGGCCAAAACCTTTAATTTTATTTTTTTATCTTGTAAGATAAGCTGTCTGTTGATGTAAAGTTAACAAGAGAATGACTTAGGACCACTATGGCTCGACGGGCTAATGCAGCTTATTGGGGTACTTTGAAAAAAAACAAATTCCCTTAAAAAAACATTATTTATATATATATTTTCATCCAGGTATTAAATATTACATTTTAAAATAACAATGAGGGCCAAATAATAGATTTTACATAAAAATAGGGGAGAGGTCCAGTGGGGGTTTTGTCCGCTGGGGGTTTTGTCCGCTGGGGGTTTTGTCCGCTGGGGGTTTCGTCCGTGGGGGTTTTTGTCCGTGGGGGTTTTGTCCGCTGGGGGTTTTGTCCGGATACCTTATGTAACAGACCTATCTAATCATCTGTCTTTTTTGTCTATCATGAGTCATTAATTAAACTGAATATAAGCAGTTTGAACTAACCAATCCAATCTAAATAGTTGTCCGTATAATTATTTCCAGCTGTTTACTTTTTTAATTTATGTTTTTTATTTTTTTAGACTTGACCACAGTGTAGGAAAAATACAAGTTATTTTCATTTTTCATGTTATATTCATATTTTCTGTCATTTTCATTTTTCATGTTATTTTCATTTTTCATGTTATTTTCATTATTTCATGTTATTGTCGAATTCAGTCATCAAAAACTAAACAAAACTAACATTATTTCTGTCTCAAACGGTCATCATTATTCGTCATGTTTTGGCTCGACTTATTCAACTACTAGCGGTCCAGATCTTGTTATGCTTTAAGTCCAGTTTCTTCTAACTTTTGAGCAAGCACCCCCCACCCCCTCCCCATGACTTGAGCTGTACAAATTGCCGGATTCAGAGCTAAACCGGTTCTAGACTGGACACACGAGGGCCAAGGGGGTTTATCTTCTATAAATTGAACTGGATACTACTCTAAGGCTTGCTGATCTTCTGGCTCCGGGATTTCCGTATCAAAGTACATCTTCATCTTGATTTTGAACACGGGAAAAAAAAATTTGCCTCAAGGCGAGAATCTGGCTGCCGTTGTGGGAGTGGGAGGTTGGGGGGGGGGGAAGGATGAGGAGAAAGAATTAGGTCATCAGTGATTGGTTATTTTTTTTGTGATTTTTTTTTTTTAATTTTGTCTTGATGTTAATTATTTTTTATCATATGGCGGCTCATTTAAAGATATAGCCCGCCGCCCCCCCGCCCCGCCCCCTGCCCCAAGAATTAACTGGATTGTGGTCACTCCTAGAAGTTTAAATATCAAGATAGCCGTAGGGAACACTGCGAGTAAAAAGTGATCCGTACGTCGCGGTCTGTCTGTCTGTCCGGTTATGGCTGTCCTGTCGTCCCAACAAGCTGCTCTCTAAGCTTTACGTGGGAATGGATTTGTAAGACGGGGTGTATGAGGAGGGAGAGGGGTAGGGGGTGGGATGGGGTGGGGCGGGCTAGAAATGTTTACCGTCTGGTCAGTGGATGGCGTCAGTCTGGCCATTACTGAAAATGTACCGTTTCGTTTCGGTGCGCGGTCACTACATGATACTGGGGGTTTCCGGTCAGCCAGGAGATGACCGCGGCTCACGAGAGCTGATTGGACGTTAATTATATCCGTTTTGTTCTAAAATGTCTACGTTCGTCACCGGGAGTAGACCAAAATAATCACTTCAAGACTAACCCCTTTGAAATAGGGTTAGGGTTAGGATGAATTATTGACATCCTAGTGCAAAAAAAAAACAACAATAGAAAAAAACAAAAACAAAAGAAATGTATATATTTGAATCAACCTATATATCTATCTATATATCTATCTATCTAACCTGTCTATCTATCTATCTATCTATCTATCTATCTATCTATCTATCTATCTATCTATCTATCTATCTATCTATCTATCTATCTATCTATCTATCTATCTATCTATCTATCTATCTATCTATCTATCTATCTATCTATCTATCTATCTATCTATCTATCTATCTATCTATCTATCTATCTATCTATCTATCTATCTATCTACCTATCTATCTATCTATCTATCTATTGAGCTATCCAGGTTTCAGAGTGTTTTTCACAGAAAAAGAAATACCATTTAAAAATATTCTGTCAGTTGCTTTCAGTCATTCTTGGCAATCACAGGTTATTTGTATCACATTAAATAACGATGTCCAGATGTATTTTATGCGTCATCGGCCCCCAACATTTGGTTGCTGAACATCTCAGCTAGAGTACAATATTTTATTAAAGTGTTCTATAGAATAAAGAGCAATTCGTTTGTTCCGACAACTTTATTATGCAAAATTTAGCGGAATTCAAACGCTTTATGCTTTATACTGAAGTCCGTTGGCTGACAAATGGTTCGATTTGAATCGAATTCATAAGCCTTTGACTTAATGCTACATTTCTTAGAAAACGAAGAATTCGCTCTAAGTCCCTTAACTGTTTCTATGATTTTTACGTTTTGGTTTACAATCTTTGTGTTGTTTTAAGCGTTAAGACTTTATAAACAACGTAATGAACTGAAACAAAGGGAAGCAATGCCATTGACCATCAATGTTTTGTTCACTCACTGCTCCATAAACGGCTTCATTCATTGTTTACTCCATTGACGAGCTCAGATTCATCCACTGACCATCCTATACTGCTCCATCCACTGACCATCCTACTGCTCCATCCACTATTCTACTGCTCCATCCACTGATCATCCTAATGCTCCATTCACTGCTCATTCTTCTGTATCATTCACTGCTCATCCTACTGCTCCACCCACAGTTCCCACCCCATTGTAGCCTTTGTTCTCACTGTTAAACTATTATTGTTTTTTTTTTGTCTATCGTTTGATCAATGACTCACATCAAAAACATATTTCCAATGTGTATAGTAGCTATTTGAAACTTTTTCCTTTGACATTATCAAATCAATTTGCCTTTGAACTGTTGATCTTCTTTTGAAACATGCATACATCATTTTTGCCTTATTGGTGTACAGGGTATGTTGTTACACGGCATTCAACTTTTTTGGTGTGGTTGAATGTCACCTGTGATATTTTTTACCTGTAGTTTATTTCACTTGAAAGGTGATAGCTGGTGTATTATTCATCTGTATTGACCTCCATTGTTCTCATTAATTTAGAACCATATATATATATATATATATCACCATTTGTATCCGACGTTTGCCAGGAAGAGTGGCGCATGATACGTTTATGAATACATGTATTTGTTTCTCATTTTTCTTTTGTGTGTTGTAGCAAACTGTGTCTAGGTCTTCTGTGGTTAGGTATCATCAGTCATTTGTATCTGAAGTCAATTGTGAAATTCATTGCCTTCAGTGCAAAAGGGTTGTACTAAAGCTTGTGTGTTGTTAAGATTTGTTGTTATATCTGCCAATAGTTTACAGTGCATCATAGTAAAGTGTGCCTGCCGCATGATAAAGTGTGCCTGCCGCATCGTATAGATTGTGTTTGCATACCTGACCTACCTACCAGAATGGTAACATGTGTGCTTGAAGTAGCTGATAGTGAAGGTGTTGTGGGCCTAATACATCACAACCGCAAGCAGTGAATACCAGGGTCTGGGTTAAATCACATCGACCATGTCACCATCAATATGTGATCTTTATTTATCACCCCCCCCCCCAATGTTCAGGTTGCATTTTGTGCCTGGTATTTTGTCTTGAAGCGATTGAAACTAATAGATTTCTATCAACCAAGTTAAAACATTGAAATATATGTTAATAAAGAAATAATGTACTATCTTGATACAGGCAATCAACACTGGAATACTTGACTTTCATTTCCCCGTACAGGCAATCAACACTGGAATATTTGTCTTTCATTTCCCCGTACAGGCAATCAACACTAGAATACTTGACTTTCATTTCCCCGTACAGGCAATCAACACTGGAATATTTGTCTTTCATTTCCCCGTACAGGCAATCAACACTAGAATACTTGAATTTCATTTCCCCGTACAGGCAATCAACACTGGAATATTTGTCTTTCATTTCCCCGTACAGGCAATCAACACTAGAATACTTGACTTTCATTTCCCCGTACAGGCAATCAACACTGGAATATTTGTCTTTCATTTCCCCGTACAGGCAATCAACACTAGAATACTTGAATTTCATTTACCCGTACAGGCAATCAACACTGGAATACTTGACTTTCATTTCCCCGTACAGGCAATCAACACTGGAATACTTGACTTTCATTTCCCCGTACAGGCAATCAACACTAGAATACTTGACTTTCATTTCCCCGTACAGGCAATCAACACTAGAATACTTGACTTTCATTTCCCCGTACAGGCAATCAACACTAGAATACTTGACTTTCATTTCCCCGTACAGGCAATCAACACTAGAATACTTGACTTTCATTTCCCCGTACAGGCAATCAACACTAGAATACTTGACTTTCATTTCCCCCGGACTGCACCCTCCCCTTCCCATCCCCCTTTGCAGACGTTATGTGACGTATCTTGTGCTTTGAAAAACAAAACCTCAATCGGAAGCTCCTTGTGCAGTTGGAAGGACTCATGCTTATCAAGTATAGTTGTGCTGTTATTTATAGCCATCTTTGTCTATTTCACCTTTAGTACTATAATTTTTTTTCAAAGGAGGATTCCGGTCAGTTTATGTTTCATGTGTGGAATAAATTGTTGAGAGATTTTGTTAAAAGATGGGACGAAAAAATAATTAATAAAATAAAATTTTAAAAGACTAGCAGATCCCAGGGCCTAGGGCATGCAACTAGTGTGCCCACATAGAAATATGCCTCTGATTAGTTCTGTTATTTCTTAGGTAAACGTGTTAGTTTGAGATTGGAATGTATTAGTACTTTAGAACTATATGAACATATAGGTGTGGAATGTGATTAATAAATAAGTGGAAAGATTGACCTACGATGGTGAAATGAGGCCCCGGAATAAAGAAGGTTAATGGGCTGGGCCCCATTATGTAAATAAATTCTACTAACATGTCTATGTGTATTTTCTATCTAACAATCGTACATCATACGTCAAGTTATAAATATATTTAAATACTAGCTGCACCCTGCAAAACCTTTGCATAGAGTTATATCCCCTTAGGCTTGATCGGTAGGCTAGGTTATTTTTTGGTTTCGGGCAGATCCGATTGTTTCATGATTGTATTTTAAACTGGAATACTGTTGAATTAATTGTTTACTTTCAATTTAACGCATAACCCAAATTACAAAGTATGGGTACATTGGGCCCTCTTGCACTCAGTGGGCACCCAATGTAATTGAGGTCAAGTAATTTCATTGTTTTATAGATCAACCCCTGCCCATTGCTTCAGAATCTTGCCTCCATTAGATTCATCCATTTCACACGGGGCTTCTGCCCAAGAAAAAATGGTTCACGATAAAAGCTGACAATTGAGGGCCCCCTCCTCATTGTGATAAAAAAACTTCTAAAGAGACTGGGCTCTAAATAATCTGGGCACCTGACAATTATTTAGGTTACCCCATTTCCCTCCTCTTACTTAAGGCGACCTGTTGTTGCAACCTGTTGTTGCGTCCTGTTGTCGCGCCCTTTTGTTGCGCCCTGTTGTTTCACCCTGTTGTTGCGCCCTGTTGTTTCACCCTGTTGTTGCGCCCTGTTGTCGCGCCCTTTTGTTGCGCTCTGTTGTTGCTCCCTTTTGTTGCGCCCTGTTGTTTCACCCTGTTGTTGCACCCTGTTGTTACGCCCTGTTGTTGCGCCCTGTTGTTGCACATGTTTTAATCCTCGCAATTAACTATATAATTTAGTCTAAATATTAATGGGTTATTCACAATTGAGTTCATTGTTTTGTTTATCTACACCAGAGCGACAAAGTTCTTTTTTTTTCCTCTTTCATCTGCTATTGTTTATAACACGTGTGAATGCTGTATAGAAGTAGACAAAAGAATAAAATGGAGATTTTCACATTTCGGCGTGGTCACGTTTTGTCGATAGACGCACACAATTTTTAATGGCATCCAAAAAAATAAATAAACCATAAAATAACGAATCTATCCTTCATTCTTTCTATCTACCATCCATCTGACTGTCATTCACCCACCTATTGTTAAATTCATATACGCGTCTTTATCTGTTTTATTTGTTCATCAATCTATCTTTCTGTCTAATTGTAAATCTTTGTTTCTGCACGTAGGTTAATTATCACGATTTAATCCAATTGGAAACGAAAGAGAAAGAACCGTTTTGATTGGTTAGTTAATAATAGATAAACCATTACATATTATGTCATAGATCCACCCCATCATTGGTCTGTACATAGTTTAGTAAAAGGACATAAACTGATGACCGATGGTGTACTCATGGTCCAGGGCTCGATCTCCGGTGAGAACCAACGGGATTTTTTTTTCAGGTCATGGAAGTTCCCTTTATGTCTTCTATGGTGCCTCCATGGCCACTGCACTACAACATTTAGTTGGGTAGAGATAAGGGCGCTACATAAACCAACCCATTAGTGGTCTATATAGGATATAAGAAACAAAATAATCGCATCCTTATTACAGGTACTTAACAGATACAGATGAATGAGATAAGAAGTCACAAGGAATAGCCTCCAACTACCTTAAAGAAACGACGAGGCGAAGTAATTAAAATAAATAATCTTGTAATGGAGCAGAAAAAGAATTGGGCAAGAGAAGTAAAACAAATGATTTGCCCGTGAGAGAAAGCCGACCAATAGGTAACTATATTTATTACATTTGATTCGCCAGATGAACATGTTGTTTAGAGAGTTCTCGCTTTATGATCATAACTGGTCAAAAATTTTGTAGTAATGACGTCATACTAGAATCCTAAGGAGACAGTCCGGTTGAAGTTATAAAGCTTGGTAATAAATATAGAAATAACGGGTATCGGATTAGTTTGTGGTGGACAAGGGGATAATGGATTGATAAATTTTGCGGTTTGCTTTGAAATAATATCCCAAGAACAACCAGCGTCTCTCTCTCTCTCTCTCTCTCTCTCTCTCTCTCCCTCTCTCTCCCACATCCCCCCCTTCCACCGCTTTTAAGAACACAATGTCGCAGAGTTCCGACGTCAGGTCGGCCTGACATTTATAGGGGGGTCAATCAGTCTTAACCAGAGCAAATGACATAGAAACAAAGGAAACAAAAAAAAATTGACGGGATAGAACGCTTTTTTTTTAGATTTTTGTGTGACATTCCGTTGTTGAAGTCACATTTCAGTGTTTATGACATTTTGCTGTTTATGTCAAATTTTAATGTTTGTGACATTCTGCGGTTTGTGTCAAATTTCAATGTTTGTGATATTCTGCGGTTTATGTCATATTTCAATGTTTCTGACGTTCCGTTGTTTATGTCATATTTCAATGTTTATGACTTTCCGTTGTTAATGTCACATTTCAAATTTGTGACATTCTGTTGTTTTATGTCACATTTCAATGTTTTATGTATTGTCAGAGTTTGTGCCCAGAGTGTCCCATCATGTAAACAAATGCAGTGAGGTGTAATTATTGTCAGAGGCGGATTGAAGGACGGGCACGCCGAGCGCCCCCCCCCCAGGAATATTTTGGCGCCCCCATGACATACATTCAAAAAATATATTCAAGTAAACAATATAAAAAACAAAAACATATATGTATTCTAATTGAATGTAGTTGCAGAATAATGTTATACAAGGTACTGTGTTTATTGAATATAGTTAGCATAATCATTTGTAATAAAATAACTACAAGTTTAAATATATGTTATTTACATTATATATATATATATATATATATATATATATATATATATATATATATATATATATACCATAAATGTTGTTAGTCTAATAATTTATACAAATATATAAATCTATGTTCTTTTGTGATTTGTATATTTCATAAAAAGATCAAAAAAAATTTTCTCTAAGAGTTTTGACCGGCAACACTCACTCCTCGTCCCTGCAATCATATGAAAGATTATCTAGGGTTCCGTCTCTTTATATTGCTTGTTTTTATTTCACTCTTTAAAATATCCGGATTGTGGGTTAATTGACCGTATGCGTGCCCGAGCCTGCAATGTATTATTTGTACTTCACCTTCAACTAAGACATCAGCTACTGAGCAGTATTAGTTGGGAAATCAACTTAATTTACGTCATCTATTAATGGGCTCAAGATGTCTGTCACACGGGACTCAATGTAGAGCTTAATACGTCAGCATTATATGTGTATGCATTTTTTTGTGTGCTTAAAACATTCTTATTTCATTGTCTTTGAGGAACTACGCTGAACACTGGACACTGAACACTGGAAACTGGACACTGGACACATCCTCATAGCCATAGATGTATTTTTCTTTCTTACCTTCTTCAATCAATAGCTTTTAATGTTCTATGCTCCGGATTCTATTACATTTTTTTTAAAAAGTTCTACTTGTGTCCAACCTATCTAGTTTCATGGAATCCATTTGGACATCTGTTGTTATATTCTTCTTTGATTTATTCACATGTTCTTGTCTACGTTAAGTAGCTCCAGGAAATGGCAGAGAGTTAATGCAATGTTACAGAGCTCTTTATTCTGTAATACAATGTTTCAGATTCTGAGTTAGAGACAAACACGGTAAAGTACATCGAGAAGTTAATGACTCAAGAATCAATGACTATGTGTGGGTGGTAATGACTCCAGAATCAATGACTACGTGTGTTTGTTAATGACTCCAGAATCAATGACTACGTGAGGATGTTAATGACTCCAGAATACATGACTACATGTGGGTGTTAATGACTGCAGAATCAATGACTATGTGTGGGTGTCAATGACTCCAGAGTCAATGACTATGTGTGGGTGTTAATGACTGCAGAATCAATGACCACATGTGGGTGTTAATGACTACAGAATCAATGACTATGTGTGGGTGTTAATGATTGCAGAATCAATGACTAAGTGTGGGTGTTAATGACTCCAGAATCAATGAGTACGTGTAGGTGTTAATGACTGCTGAATCAATGACTATGTGTGGGTGTTAATGACTACAGAATCAATAAGTACGTGTAGGTGTTAATGACTGCAGAATAAATGACTATGTGTGGATGTTAATGACTGCAGAATAAATGACCACATAAGGGTGTTAATGACTGCAGAATCAATGACTACGTGTTTTTGTTAATGACTCCAGAATCAATGAGTACGTGTGTTTGTTAATGACTGCAGAATCAATGACTACGTGTGGGTGTCAATGACTCCAGAATCAATGACTATGTGTGGGTGTTAATGACTGCAGAATCAATGACCACATGGGGGTGTTAATGACTCAAGAATCAATGACTACGTGTGTTTGTTAATGACTCCATAATCAATGAGTACGTGTGGGTGTTAATGACTCCAGAATCAATGACTATGTGTGTTTGTTAATGACTCCAGAATCAATGACAACATGTGGGTGTTCATGACTCCAGAATCAATGACAACGTGTGTTTGTTAATGACTCCAGAATCAATGACCACATGTGTGTGTTAATGATTCCAGAATCAATGACTACATGTATTTGTTAATGACTCAAGAATCAATGACCACATATGGGTGTTAATGACTGCAGAATCAATGACTATGTGTGGGTGTCAATGACTCCAGAATCAATTACTACGTGTGTTTGTCAATGACTCCAGAATCAATGACCACATGTGGGTGTTAATGACTGCAGAATCAATGACTATGTATGGGTGAAAATGACTGCAGAATCAATGACTACGTGTGTTTGTTAATGACTCCAGAATCAATGGCCACATGTGGGTGTTAATGACTGCAGAATCAATGACTACGTGTGTTTGTTAATGACTCCAGAATCAATGACCACATGAGGGTGTTAATGACTGCAGAATTAATGACTACGTGTGTTTGTTAATGACTGCAGAATCAATGACTACGTGTGGGTGTTAATGACTCCAGAATCAATGACTACATGTGGGTGTTAAAGACTCCAGAATCAATGACTATGTGTGGGTGTTAATGACTGCAGAATCAATGACTATGTGTGGATGTTAATGACTGCAGAATCAATGACTATGTGTGGGTGTTAATGACTCCAGAATCAATGAGTACGTATAGGTGTTAATGACTGCTGAATAAATGACTATGTGTGGATGTTAATGACTGCAGAATCAATGAGTATGTGTAGGTTTTAATGACTGCAGAATCAATGACTACGTGTGGGTGTCAATGACTCCAGAATCAATGACTATGTGTGGGTGTTAATGACTACAGAATCAATGACCACATGTGGGTGTTAATGACTCCAGAATCAATGACTACTAGTGTTTGTTAATGACTCCAGAATCAATGACCACATGTGGGTGTTAATGACTCCAGAATCAATGACTACGTGTGTTTGTTAATGCCTCCAGAATCAATGACAACATGTGGGTGTTAATGACTCCAGAATCAATGACTACGTGTAGATGTTAATGACTGCAGAGTCAATGACTATGTGTGGGTGTTAATGACTGCAGAATCAACGACTATGTGTGGATGTTAATGACTGCAGAATCAATGACCACATGTGGGTGTTAATGACTGTAGAATTAATGACTACGTGTGTTTGTTAATGACTCCAGAATCAATGACTACGTGTGGGTGTTAATGACTGCAGAATCAATGACTATGTGTGGGTGTTAATGACTCCAGAATCAATGACTATGTGTGGGTGTTAATGACTGCAGAATCAATGACTATGTGTGGGTGTTAATGACTGCAGAATCAATGAGTATGTGTGGGTGTTAATGACTGCAGAATTAATGAGCACGTGTAGGTGTTAATGACTGCTGAATCAATGACTATGTGTGGATGTTAATGACTGCAGAATCAATGACTATGTGTGGGTGTTAATGACTGCAGAATCAATGAGTATGTGTGGGTGTTAATGACTGCAGAATCAATGAGTACGTGTAGGTGTTAATGACTGCAGAATCAATGACTATGTGTGGGTGTTAATGACTGCAGAATCAATGAGTGCGTGTAGGTGTTAATGACTGCAGAATCAATGACTATGTGTGGGTGTTAATGACTGCAGAATCAATGAGTGCGTGTAGGTGTTAATGACTGCAGAATCAATGACTATGTGTGGGTGTTAATGACTGCAGAATCAATGAGTACGTGTAGGTGTTAATGACTGCAGAATCAATGAGTACGTGTAGGTGTTAATGACTGCAGAATCAATTACTATGTGTGGGTGTTAATGACTGCAGAATCAATGACTATGTGTGGGTATATTTAATAGCAGTTAACAATTTTGAAACACAATTTGAATTAAATATTAACATAACAAATAGTATTGCTTATTACGTAAGTCGTAAAGCGAAAATAAACGGTCGTTTTCAAATGACGGAAATCCAATGGCCGTTTGCCAACCATAACTTCATAAAAAGTAAGGTGAAGTAAAGAGCGAGAAAACCCGGTCTGTCAGAATTCATCCCAAACACAATCCTATTTTTGAGATATACAGTTTGGGCAAATGTGAACTAAATTGGAGTTTTATACAGTTTGGGCAAATTTGAACTTATTTTTTGTATTATACAGTTTGGGCAAATGTGAACTTATTTGTTGTATTATACAGTTTGGGCAAATGTGAACTTATTTGTTGTATTATCAGTCGTTCATTTAATATAATTCCCCTAATTTGGAAAAACAATTAATTCATAGGCGTCCAGTTTCTAATAGGCTAGGAATGATTTTAACATAAAAATGAATAATTGTACTGCGCTGCACTTAAAAAAAAAATTAACGAACAAATATAAATTTTTGTCATGAATACATTTTTGTCTAAACACTCTTTACACTTACATAAATTAAAAGACTCTGAGGAAAGCTACAGCCAGCTCAGCAAGTGCAGTGGGATTTACAATGCATTTTGCCTTACTGAACCAAAACCCGAAATATGATTAATTGAGCTTCGCGCCAGAACTATTTCCCAAATAAAAAAAAACAACTTTATTATATTAAGATGAATTGAACCGATACAGATCATTATTTAAACATTTTTATATTTAAAAAAAAATTAAAGTCCATTTTGTCCTATCTTTTTTTTTTCGTACAGACCAGAATCTTAACGGTTATCGGAGCGCTTTAAAAAAATCTTCGCTGTATTTGAGTGTGCGATGGCTTTTGCAACGCAACGGAATACATAGGTAGGGGACTAATATAGATGGAGTTTGAACCAGTAACTATAACGTGCGGATTGCGCTAGCAACCAAAGCGCCACCGAGTCACACTTTTAATACACGGAGGATCCCCACTATACCAATGGTTATGAGCTACAGCATCCAGCTAAACAAAAAGAAAAACAGCATCCAGCTGAATTACAGCATCCAGCTGAACTACAGTATCCAGCTGAACTACAGTATCCAGCTGAACTACAGTATCCAGCTGAACTACAGTATCACGCTGAACTACACCATCCAGCTGAACTACAGGATCCAGCTGAACTGCAGTATCCAGCTGAACTACATCTTTTAGCTGAACTACATCATTTAACTGAATTACAGCCTCCAGCTGAACTACAGCATCCAGCTGAACTACAGTATCCAGCTGAACTACAGTATCCAACTGAACTACATCATTTAGCTGAAAAATAGCATCCAGCTGAACAACAGCATCCAGCTGAATTACAATATCCAACTGAACTACAGCATTTAGCTGAATAACAGCATCCAGCTGAACAACAGCATTTAGCTGAATTACAACATCCAGCTGAACTACAGCATTTAGCTGAATTACAGCATCCAGCTGAACTATAGCATTTAGCTGAATTACAGCATCCAGCTGAACTACAGCATCCAGCTGAACTACAGCATTTAGCTGAATTACAGCATCCAGCTGAACAACAGCATTTAGCTGAATTACAACGTCCAGCTGAACTACAGCATTTAGCTGAATTGCAGCATCCAGCTGAACAACAGCATCCAGCTGAACTACAGCTTTCAACCCACCTAACCTTGTATTCAACAGTGGCCAGAAGCGCTTAAAGTAAATGTGACAAACATAATACTTAATGACTACATGATGGATATAGATCCATGTATTAATGAGTACATAATATATTTATATATATATATATATAGATCCATGTATTAAAGTACATAATTGATATAGAGCCATGTATTAACGAGTACATAACAGATGTACACCCAAGTAATGATGAGATACGAAGTCGGCCGTGAACCCAATGATGTCTGTTTTAAATAATTTCCCCTTATTGCTTAAAAAAATAATAATGTTATTTCGGCTGTAAAATTATTTGTTATTGTTTTGTTGCACCGTGGAATAATTATGCAGAATTTAAAAAACAAAAAGCAAAAGTTAAAAGAATGATTTCATATGAGTACATCTCGTCTTTCACGAGAAGTGGAGAGAGAGAGAGAGAGAGAGAGAGAGAGAGAGAGAGAGAGAGAGAGAACACATTGAAGGAAAGGATCTTCTTAAGGCTATAGGAACAAAAAAAAAACGTTGGGTCGGAAATAACATTTTTGAACGAAGATTAATAAAAGATATTTATGAGCGATGATAATGTCCCATGCGTCATTTATAACAGATCTAATAAATACATTTATGGATTCCTGCATTATATGCATTTATGGACATTAACCCAAGACGGAGCTGTAACAATAGCTATCGACACAACGACTTGACAACAAATTGATAAAGGGCTAAATGTATTCTAAAGATTAGATAAGATTAGCGTAAGTTGTTATTTAAAGTTTTCTAAATAATAATTATCAAAAAAAATGGACACGTTTGTTGCATCATGATAAGATTTTTTTAACATTTTGTTTTTATTTTTTAAAGATATTATATGAATAGCAGACGATAATAGCAGACGATAAGATATAATATGAATAGCAGACGATAATAGCAGACGATAAGATTTTATATGAATAGCAGACGATAAGATATTATATGAATAGCAGACGATGAGATATTATATGAATAGCAGACGATAAGATATTATATGAATAGCAGACGATAAGATATTATATGAATAGCAGACGATAATAGCTGACGATATAATTAGACACGATCTAATTTACAATTTAGTTCAAGTAGTAGTTCAGCTGTAGTTCAGCTGGATACTGTAGTTCTATTACGTAATGAAACAAAATAAATGTATCAATGCCATGAATTTAATTCACAGGAAAAGTACGTTTTTGGGCCCCTACGAACGCCTCTGGGTGTAGGATCTGCTGCAGTAGAACTTAATGCTCGTTATGTGGTGTGTGAAGAAGTCCCTGTAAGGATGAGATGAAATCTCTTAGATCTTATAAGCCACTAATGGGATGGTTTTTGTGGTGCCCTTCTTTCATCCCACCATAGACGTTAGTGCAATGGAGACAACACGGGAGATATATCGGGAACTTGAGCCAAAACCTGAAAAATTTCCTCGGTCCTCACCGAAGATCGAACCAGGTACCGTCAGGTCGACAGTCGAGCGCTTAGCCACACGACCATCCATCCCCTTTATGTGGTAGCGCTCGTCTTATTACCATTAACTTAACAGGAGTTTGTCTGACGATCATAGAACTATACTTTAGTGAACTAATCCCATTTCTAATACATAATCGGCTAGCCTGGCGTACGTGTGTATAACTTCCGAGGCTAAAAAGAGTGAGCTCTTGCTTGGCTAAAAATAGTCTTGGGAATTCCAAGTAGTGCGCAAATTATGTAAAGTTGTAAAGATGGTCAAAGGGATACAACTCAATTATAAGGAGTCACTCGCCGGTCCGGGTACCGGGCCTTTGATCTAGTTAACCCATATTTGTCCATGGTAACTGTTTCGTACACACGAAATAAAAACTTTTACGTCAATTCCCGTACGTAAACAAATCATTGGAAAAAACATTACAATATAACAGTAATAAAAAAAATAAATTAAAATAACAATGATACTTATCAGCCTTTCTTTTCGGAAATTAGGTTTAGGGATTTAATTTTTTTTTGGTCTTATTTAAATATTCCAACAATTTTATCTTTTTTTATTTTAGAAATAAATTGTAACAAAATTATCTTTGATCTTCAATTAAATACGCGCCACGATTCAGAGCCAGATAGGGGGGAGACCTGGGACAAGTCTGGTCTGTAAACCGGAAATGAAATTGTTGTCCGACCAGCCACTAGATAGTTTCGGTCCACAATTCGATAACTGCTACTCCCATGGTTGGTCAGTCTTCCAGGAATAAGAAAACAGCCTTCCGGACATTAAAAGTCAACCAAAATTTGACCGAAAGTTCCAATAAATAATGAAATCTGAATTTGTTGGAGATAAAACAAAAAAGGACATAAATAAACGGAGAAAGTAGATGGAATTTAAAAAAAAAAACAACATTTTCTCAGTTTGAAATTTGATCATGTTTTATTGAAATATTTGTTAAAATGACTGCAAAAACAAGCGAAATTAACGAAGAAACAGCCAAAAAAGTAAATGACAATAGTACAAATTTTGGTTTGTACTGGCAGGAAACAAAAAAAAAAGTATCTTTGCCGTGAAAATTTTAATAATAAAGCGATGATTGAAGAAGAAAAAAATAATGGGGGGGGGGGAGGGTTTGAGGTTTACAAACCCCCGGCGGCGTTATACTGTGACCGCATGCAGAAACGTAATGTGTATCTTGAGAGATTATATATGAACCATGCATTGACTACCCATTTGTCTAGGTTGACTACCCATTTGTCTAGGTTGACTACCCATTTGTCTAGATTGACTACCCATTTGTCTAGATTGACTACCCATTTGTCTAGATTGACTACCCATTTGTCTAGGTTGACTACCCATTTGTCTAGATTGACTACCCATTTGTCTAGATTGACTACCCATTTGTCTAGGTTGACTACCCATTTGTCTAGGTTGACTTCCCATTTGTCTAGATTGACTACCCATTTGTCTAGATTGACTACCCATTTTCTAGATTGACTACCCATTTGTCTAGATTGACTACCCATTTGTCTAGGTTGACTTCCCATTTGTCTAGGTTGACTTCCCATTTGTCTAGATTGGTTGGCGACCGATAAATGATAACCCACTCTATGAGATTTTTGTGTGTTTTTTTTAACATTATAGAAGTACATTTTGATTTATCGTTTCTTAGTTTACTTTTTTGTGATAACATTTAATTAATAACTGGTACTCAGTGATGTAGGTCATCTCTCCTTCAAATGGGTGGTCTTATTTATTATCTTTTAGATAAAAAAAAATGCGAACAATTTTATTAAACTTTGAATACGATCGGCTTTAGTGGGATTATTCAGATACTAGATACAATTGTTCAACCACTTGAACAAGTTTTGAGAATGGCGAGGGTCCGATTGGTATGGTCAATTTTTAGTTTCAGAATCTAAAGTTATGACGTACAAGGCGGTAACATGGTATAGGCTCGCATACTGACTTCGCTATCATGGAAGAGAGAGAGAGAGAGAAAGAGAGAATATTCTAGCACATTTTTCAGCCTATTTCCACCATATACCTTTAAAACTGTCTGCCTAGTGCCACCATATACCTTTAAAACTGTCTGCCTAGTGCCACTATATACCTTTAAAACTGTCTGCCTAGTGCCACTATATACCTTTAAAACTGTCTGCCTAGGGTCCCAATATGTGTAAGATGCTATTACTTCTTGTGTGTTACCATTAGTGAGTTAAAATTTCATTCTTTCAAACAGATATAAGAAGCAAACATTAGTTTCAGACACAGTATCTGAATGCCTACCACATACAATTAAAGTGCAAATCTTCAACCTTTATTTATTAATTTTTTTTTATATTTTAAATTTTCTATGCACTCACCCCCAGTGATAAAAAATATTTCCCATGGAATCTCATTAAACTGAACTAGATACTTGATGATTTCCTCTTGTGACAGTAATTACAATAATAAGCTTTTGATAAAGACGGAGAATGTATGACGAGAAAAGAAGAAAAAAACTCGATGAAATTCTCATCTGCCTGTTTAAAAAAAAAGTCGATAAAGAGAATGATATAATCGATTAGGTATTTAAAATAGAACACGTAGAATCGATTGTTTGAATAAGCTGACACACGGAGGTATCGTTGACCAGAATATGGATATCGATTCTTTTTATTAACGCTGTATTAAGGAAAAAAAAACAAACAATTTAGCTACATATTGAAAGAAAGCAATGAAACACTTCATAGAAATTCGAGTATTATCAGTTCATGGTATTCTCCGCCTCTCATTCTTTCACTCGACTGTATGATAATCCCATCCATTTATGCAGACATTTATAAATACAATGGAATCTAATCCCCTTTTATTTTATATACTAGTGGAAAAGCCTGCTCAAGCTGGCTGAACGAAATCCGTCAGAAGGGATTACAAAGAACTATACAAAATACTGCAATAGTAAAGAAAATGTGGCCTTTATTGCCGTGAACAGAATACGTTATGAACAGAAATAACAAAGAAATGTATGAAATACTGTAATAGAAAATAACATTTGGCTTTTATTGCCATGAACACAATACGATATGAAAACTACCTGCAAGGGAGAAACACGGTTACAACGCATGCACCGCACGATATGAAAACTACCTGAGGGAGACACACGGGTTAGTCGATTATGTATTTAAGGATAAGGATATATATATATATATATTATATATATATATATATATATATATATATATATATATACATATATTCAAATTTAACTAAGGGTGATAAATTTCATCTTGCACAGGGCGCCAAAGATCAGTTGGCCGAAGATGCGAATGTAGATTCTACTTAAGCTACAAAGTCCAGTTTTTCCAGGACGTCAATAAATTAGATTGCCCCAAAGATCAACTTGACTATGCGCATAAGCTTAACTTGACAAGGGCGCCCAGTACCTTAAGACCGGCACTGGATATTAACGAGTAATATGTAAGAAAAAACATAAAATGAATGATTCAAACTGCAAAAGTTTTTACCTGACTATTTCCGGCCGTCTGGTCCCGCCATCTCCTCCATCTTGTCTCCTGCTCGCGCCACTGCAATCTTTTATCTCTCACTGTGAATTACGTCAGCAAAGATCTCCCACGACTAAACATTTGGATTATCTGGACAGTGTCTCATGTTTTGTTTCGTTGTCTCTTCTTTCACATTTATTTATTTATTTATTTCAAATCAAAGTACAGAAGAAACATAAAAATGCGGAGTAGTTATAAATCAACAACAACAAAATACATAGATGTAATTACGGACTGAAGCCTTGAACAAATTGAACTGTCTGTAATCAGACTCTTCTATCATTTCCACTGTCCATGGCTGTCTTTAAACTAGATCACTCTCATTATGAACATTAAAATAAAACAAACAAAAAAAAACAACAACTAATTACACAAACACAGATGATAGCGATGCAATGGTAATGGCGTCTTACAAAAACCAATTAGCCTTACAAAACAAAACAGTATTGCAAAATGTGTTACATTGTAAGTAATGTGTTACATTGTAAGTAATGTATTCAATGGAGTCAGAGCTGATCTGAAAGGGAAACTAGAGAAGTACCTAAGGGTGGGGGTGGGGGGGAATAGCTCTTTTATGTTGCCCGCCAGAAAGAAAGGTATATAGGTACTTGTCAGAGCCCCCCCCCACACCCCGGGGACTAAAATGATTTATACAGTTGTCGGGGGGGGGGTTCAGTTTTGAAAGATTGTACGGGGTGCCCAATATTTACAAGTGGTAAACCTAACAACACCTCTACCTAAGGGCAAGGTGTTATTTTTAATTGCTATCCTTTGCATTACATATATCTAGAGCTGTTCTTATAGATAGGATATTCATATAGATTACGTAGACATAACCTGTTGTTGAAATTACTGATTTTCAGGATCAAATATACCAGGGGGAAATAAAAAAGATTTTAGACGTATTTTCTTACAAACAGAAATAAATCCCTGAAAAATTGCTCACCTTACAATCACACATTCCCACCCCTCCCCCCCGTCCAACATTTATCTACATCCGTGATCCAGGAAGGATTGAATGCATTCATTCCACACCTCCCTCCTCCCCACACACACACACTCCTCACCACCATCTCGCTCCCATTCCACGACGTATCCTTCTCTCATTTAAAGCTCTACGCCCAACAGCTGGCCATGTTCACACGCAAAATGAATCGACCACCGCCCCCCCCCCGCCCTTACCCGTCCCTGTCCGCCCCACCCACATCGTGCCCCACTATCAAGTCTAACCCCATGTTCATGACTATCAAACTATTGACATAATCACTTGAAACCAACCCCACCCCCCCGCACCACCACCACCCATTCCCGACTGACAAAAACAAAAATTCTAAACAGGTCCATTCATAAATATCACCCCCTCTGCTTTTTATTCTTTTTTATGTGTGTGTGTGTGTGTGCAGGCGTGAGTACATTGAATGTTGTTGCGTGCCCGACAGCTGTGTGGTCACTAGAAAGTTCTTCATCCAGAGAAACACAATATTCTCAAACCAATCGTCCATTTTTTTCCCCAATTTCAAGAGTTAGAGGTTTTACTGGCATCGCCATGAACCAATATTTTAGTAATAATAACAACACAATTCTCGTCAGGGGAGTACCATTTTTATTTTTTTACACTCTTGATGGTTCCTCAAATGGATGGCGATGAAAGAGTGACGGCCGGGACAAAAGCACACCTTTGAATTGCGATACGGAGTTTGGGAGTTCCATAACCAATGTTTTGGGGAAATTTGGTCAAGTGGTCTCATAGTGGCTGGTGATTCCTCTCAAAAGAATTTCTTTACAATATCTCTCTCTCTCACTCTCTCTGATTGGCTGAAGGCAGAACTACGTCAGCAGCCACAAGACGGTACCCCTGTGAAACCTCATCTTGAATTATTTGACAGTGTCATTGGCTTCCCAGGGCTAAAATATTGGTCTATGTAGGAAGAGGTGGGGGAGGGGGCGGGGGTGGGGGGGGGGTGGAGCCTACGACAACTAATCATAAGAGTGAAGTGAAAATGATCAATTAGTGTAGAATATTTCCCCTTTCTCACTGTCTCTCCCCCTCTCTCCCCTTCTCCCTCTCTCTTTCTCTCCCTCCATCTCCCTCTCGCTCCCTCTCTTTCCCTCTCTCCCCCCTCTCTCCCTCACTCCTCATCTTTCCCTCTCTCTTCCTCCCTCTCTCTCCCTTTCCCCCTTTCTCACTTTTCTCTCCCTGTTCTTCTTTCTCCCATCCCTTCTCTCCCTTCATCCCTCCCTCTCCCTCTCTCCCACTCTCTCCCCTCTCTCTTGGTCAGCGATGGTAAAACGTTCTGTACTGCCGGCCGCAACGGGTTCTTAATTTTGACAGAAGTGTCGGCCCTAAAGAACATGGGTTGAGTTTAAAATATGACATGATATCAATAAAATGTTATCGCCATTGATCTGAGCCAGCGGAGAACATCTACTGTCTGTCCAACTACTGTCTGTCATTCTACTGTCTGTCCAACTACTGTCTGTCCATCTACTGTCTGTCCATCTACTGTCTGTCCATCTACTGTCTGTCCATCTACTGTCTGTCCATCTAAGGTCCATCCAACAGCTGTCTGTCCATTTAAGGTCCATCCAACTACTGTCTATCCACATACTGTCTGTCCATCTTAGGTCCACCCATTTACTCTCTGTCCATCTACTGTCTGTCCATCTAAGGTCCATCCATTTACTGTCTGTCCATCTACTGTTTGTCCATCGACTGTCTGTCCAACAACTGATTGTCCATCTACAATCTGTCCATCTAAGGTCCATCCATTTACTGTCTGATCATCTACTGCCTGTCCATCTAAGGTCCATCCAACTACTGTCTGTCCATTTAAGGTCCATCCAACTACTGTATGTCCACCTACTGTCTGTCCATCCCATTTACTCTCTGTCCATCTACTGCCTGTCTATCTAAGGTCCATCCATTTACTGTCTGTCCATCTACTGTTTGTCCATCTACTGTCTGTCCAACTACTGATTGTCCATCTAATGTCTGTCCATCTAAGGTCAATCCATCTACTATCTTTCCACTTAAGGTCCACCCATTTACTGTCAGTTCATCTACTGCCTGTCCATCTAAGGTCCAACCAACTACTGTCTGTCCATCTAAGGTCCATCAATTTACTGTCTGTCCATCTACTGTCTGTCCATCTAAGGTCCATCAATTTACTGTCTGTCCATCTACTATCTGTCCATCTAAGGTCCATCCTTTTACTGTCTGTCCATCTAAGGTCCATCCAACTACTGTCTGTCCATCTTAGGTCCACCCATTTACTGTCTGTCCATCTACTGTCTGTCCATCTAATATCTGTCCATCTAAGGTCCATCCAACTACTGTCTGTCCATCTAAGGTCTATCCATTTACTGTCTGTCCATCTACTGTCTGTCCATCTGAGGTTCTTCCATCTACTGTCTGTCCATTTAAGGTCCATCCAACAACTGTCTGTCCGTCTAAGGTCAATCCAACTACTTTCTGTTCACCTACTGTCCATCCAACTACTGTCTGTCCATCTACTGTACATTAAACATAAAATGAGAATTAGTTCAAATAAAAACATACATGAATCCTGTAACATATTAAAATAAATCTCATAGCAAAGTAAAATGAAAAATTCGATCCCTAAGTTATAAAAATTATTACCAAGAAGGAAATGTCCATTTGAAAGTATCGGCTACTTGAAATACATACCAGGGCTCAGCACTAACGTTCAGATGTACCAGGGGAAAATCGATCCGTCTTTATAGAGATTTTAAAATTATTATTTGGTCTATTTTTAGAGCATTTTCGAAAAAAAAAATGCTCTATTGTCCCCGTTTTGTCTGTCTGTCTGTCTGTCTGTCCGTCATCACCCTAGATCTCAACAACCATAAGTCCTAGACCCATGATGTATATATCATTTTGTAGGTCTTGGCCTGCCATGTGTGCAGCAAAAAGTTTATTTCGCGATCTGACCTCTGAGGGCCATACAAGTGGGCTTATAAAGGACCGTTTTTTACTATATAAGCTATATTAATAAAGGAGCGCCTATATCTCAGCAACCATAAGTCCTAGACTCATGATGTATATATCATTTTGTAGGTCTTGGCCTGCCATGTGTACATCAAAAGTTCATTTTGCGATAGGACCTCTCAGGGCCGGGCTTCAGGGCTCCTAAGGGGCTTATAAATTATATATATTGCCCCATTCTACACCTTGTACGTTCAATAACCCATTCATTTGGTGCGAAATACTGCAGCACGTAGTTTCACCAAGATTTATTAAGAAACTCATCAAATGAAATAGTAAGCTTGTGTTCTGAGTTTAATTGAAAGTATCAGAGCTATGCAACAATTGACGGAGTTTTCGGACGATTAAATGACTACAATTTCAAATGTTTTCAATTATGAGTCCTATTTCAGTAACTGCAAACCACTTGTAGTTAGATTTAAGAGAAAATAATTTTTTTTTCAAATATAAAGAAACGTCTTTATAATATTTTTTTTACAGATATATGCATTACACAATCGAATTTATAAACATTTCCGAAATTTACAAATATTTACTGAAAGCTAACAAACGTACTGATACATAACATGAAAATGCGCTAACACGTCCTGGGTCCAGAATGGAACAGGCTTAATTGCTTGTTTTTTCTTCAGACAGACATCTTGTGAAAGTATCAAATATCGTTTCATAACACTTCACATGTGAAATAATCTGATTACACAAACAATTTGGGTATTTCAAAGATGTTTTTTTCTAGTCAGCTAGTAGACCTTTTGTTCTGTCTTAAGTTGGCAGTACTTTTTTTTTTTGCTCTCATCTGATAATGATAATTTGTTCTATTGACTTGCCTTTCATGAGTTCTTAATTCAAGAATTTTGTATTTATTTCTGTACTATTTTCAGTAAGTCCTAAATATGATATCATCAGCGTCATTAAGTAATCAGTATAGTATCAAATAGTGCGACGGATGGCCGAGTGGTGTAGATACTCGACTATCTACCTGAGAGTCCTCGGTTTGATCCTCGGTGAGGCCCATCGAATTTTTCTAGGTGAAATTTGGTACAAAGTCGTCCCACAAGTCCACCCAGCTTTAAATGGTTACTTGTCTTAAGTTGGGGAAGTAAATGCGGCTGGGCGTTGTGCTAACCACACAATCCCTTCATATGCCGAGGTTATAGAAACAGATGAATTCTACACTTCATCAACCCCGATGGCCCGTTAGGGCTAAGGGAACTAAGTATCAAATATTATACGTGCCCAAGTTCCTTATAACTAAGTTCATAGCAGTACAAAGCTATTTACTTCTTCAATAACTTACTGAATATGTACAATATTTACTCACTAAAATACGTATAAATAAATGACTAAGACCCCACCCCCCACCCCTACGGTCTTCTACAAACCATCGCATTCAAATTATCATCTAAGTACATAACACAGCACAACGATCAATACCATTCTTCTCTAACCATGAATACCACTTAAGGCACAAGCAAACAATTGCCCGCGGGCACAGTACGGCCTGTTTGGATGTTTTATCAGGGCCGCAACTGAAACCTTGCATGATGTCATGTTTTCATTTACCTTATAATACATCATATAAACTACCCCTCACCACCCCCCCCCTCATCCCTTCCTCACCCCGCCCTCATATCTAGTCCTGCTCTAATTGTGTCAAATTTAAAAAACACGTTGCTGCCCGTGATTTAAATTGTTTGTCTATCACTGTTCTAAGCTCGTGTAGACATCAGACCATATTCATATATTTTTATTTGTCTTTTATATAAAACTGTTAGCCATGAAAAGATGCATAATGCATATTTGTGTGCACTTAGCTCAGCCCGGAAAACGTTTCTCATCCAAGCTTAGTCTACAAGCACACACACACACACACACACACACACACACACACACGCTCCACTTATATAATGACTCTGACTCAGAATCTCTGGCAGTGAAATGGTGGTTTGGTAATTGGTACCTTCATGGGGCTGAATAGATTGGTAGTTGGTACCTTCATGGGGCTGAATAGATTGGTAATCAGTATCTTCATGGGGCTGAATAGATTGGTAGTTGGTACTTTCATGGGGCTGAATAGATTGGTAGTTGGTACCTTCATGGGACTGAATAGATTGGTAGTTGGTACCTTCATGGGACTGAATAGATTGGTAGTTGTTACCTTCATGGGGCTGGAGAGATTGGTAGTGTAGCATAAACCCTAACCCTTTGGAGATATTCCTTTAAAAATAGATACAGGTGGTGTTATCTTTTAAAATACAATTTTGAGGAGACAATTTTACATGTGATTCAATAAAAGTATTTTTGTTCTGACAACATAAGCTCAAAATTTGATTCGGTTTTACAAATATTTTATGTTGTATTTTTTTTACATTTTTTTAACTTTCAAGATATAATTTTGAGAAATAGGTTAACTTTGGTCTTTTCTCGACTATTTATTGCCCTTTCAACACTACTGTAAATATATATATATATATATATATATAATTTTTCTAAGAATTAACCAATACGGTTAGAGCATGTACATTACATAGTTAAACATGTGCAGTTATTTGAGCTAATGTTTCGCTTTATGAAATTATTTCATCTTAATTTCTCTACATGCATAGTATACATAAATACATTGGGGGGGGGGGGGGCAGGGATAGAAACATTTAATTATTTGCATAGAAATGAAAAATAAATACTTTTTGAAAAAAAAATATAAGACTTTCATAAACTAAATTATTGTATGTGTTTAATTGTTTTCAGTTCTAGCTGTCGAAAAATTTTCTTTTACATTGTTTTACTTTTTTTTTCCTAACCAGCTTATCTCCCTTTTCGCCCCAATGCAATAAAAAATAATTTCCACTTAATCAACAGCTGTTTGTAATGTAAATAGTAACGTTGAATCTCTTTAGTTTGACAACTAAAGCTTGATGGAGAAATAAATCTGTGCGTACGTGCGTGTGTACATTTTGTATTTGTATCCTCGCTATTCCCCCCCTTCAGCCCCCCTCCGTCTAATCTGATCAACACCCGACACCATACACTGGCCTTGGTTATTGCTTTACTTGTAGTTTCTCTCATAAAAAAGAAAGGGGGGGGGGGAATCTAACGCTTCGTTGTTTTTTTTTTAAAGTAATTTTTAATTTTTCTCCATTTTTTTTTTCCAAGGTCATACGTAAAGTATTACTCGATTCACAACAGACGTCTATGAGGAGGAAAATAGTGATTAGAATCAGGTCGTATGAGACCCGGATGTCAATAGGAACGGAATGCCTCAACTAGAATTCACAGTTGTTTATAAGGAAATAATTTTAGTGACCTGGTGGGCATTCTACGATCCGGTGGGCACTATACGATCTGGTGGCCACTATACGATCTGGTGGCCAGTATACGATCTGGTGGGCACTATACGATCTGGTGGCCACTATACGATCTGGTGGGGACTCAACAACCTGGTGGGGACTCTACGACCTGTTGGGCACTATATGACCTGGTGGGCACTATATGACCTGGTGGGCACTATTTGACCTGGTTGATACTATACGACCTGTTTAGCACTAAATGACCTGGTAGTCTCTCAACGACCAGGTGGGCACTATACGACCGGTGCACTCTCAAAGACCTGGTGGGCACTATACGACCTATTGGATCTCAATGACCAGTTGGGCACTATACGACCTGGTAGACGTCAACGACCTGGTGGGCTCTATACGACCTGGTGGACGTCAACAACCAGGTGGGCTCTATAATGATCTTTTTGGCCTTTCAAAGAGCTGGTGGGCTCTATACGTCAATGTGGGCCATCCACGACTTGGTTCAAGGAAGTTCATGGTGAATAATAGTATTGGCTTAGCGCAGTGGCGTAACTAGACACAGAAGGTCTGCAAAGGTCGGCACTTTGCCACCAGTAAAGAGCGGCATGTGTACCGCATTAGTATTATTTTTATGCAGGAATTTCGCCGCATTTTTTGAGTGTCTGCCCACGTCTCTGACAGCGCTAGTTACGCGACTGACTGAGCAGGTGAAACAGACTCCACCCTACGAGCGGCCACATGAAAGAAAGAAAGAAAGGTTCAAAGCTGTATTCAGCGCAGTGATCATCAATGACTGCAGGACTAAATAAATTAACATGTCAGTATGTGTACATAGTGAAGGGCGAACTGACCCTTCAACTTGCCTGATGTCTTTACTGGAAGATCTGATGATGACTTACTGGCGTTTGTGTCGTGTATATTATGAGTTCCAATCCCGGCGATTCCAGTCATCTATTTTATTAATATGCAGTGCCCCCCTTGACCAATGCAGACTCAGCTATGTTGAGGATATAGACATTGCATGCCAGAGCGATCCGATTGTGGCTTTAGGGGTAAAGTGGTCAAACACGCCAACTTTAAAGAGAAAGGGTACTTCTCGTGTATCACTGACAGGTCAAGAGAAACGAACAACGAAAGACATCACTGGCATTTGTGTCCTTTGTCAGCCTCGGTGAAGGCGTATCCAACCGCCGAGGGGTCATCACAGCATCTTCTTAAGGTCCCTTTTGTCAAAGTGACCCATTCTATCAACAAATTCCTACCAAATATGATGAGAGGTACTTTTTGTCGACCCCCATCTCCCCCACCACGGAATTATCTCTGAAAGTCTCTTCCTAGGGCTGAATACAGTTGTTTTTTTTTTCCTTTTTATAAAACAGTCTTAACATTATATTCATTTACAATAATCATATGCATATATATGTTACGCAGTGGCTTCGAATACGACCGGGCGTGCTACGTATTTTTTTTTCGAGACACGACCTACAAACTTTGACGACGTCAGTAAACAGATAGAACTCTTATGATTTAAAGTTATTTTCTTTTCGCGGGAACGAGTAATTTTGTCTGCTTATACATTAAAATTGCAACTTTGATTGTGTGACCTGCTAGCACAATGGTTAAGCCGTTTGACTCACTTTTATGCTGACTATATCCAGGTTCGATTCCTCTCTGAAACATAATTTATTTTATTGTGTGTTTTTTTTTTAGTTGTTTTAATGAAAAGTAAATAATTAGATCTCTTTGACATTTTAAAAAAAATTGAAATAATGTTTCCTTTAGGAATTTGAAAATATGTATCAAAGCTGAACACAGAGGTGTAACAAGGAGTGGGGGGGTCCAAAATCGAAAGTCGCGCCGGGCTCCAGCTTGAGGGGAGCCCCCAAAAATATTTTTTACATTAAATATTAAATACATAATCTCATGTCATGGTATCGAATGTCAAAATGCAAGGCACCCAAATCCTAGGTTCGGCAATGGCTTTACAATAGTCTATATTCCTGCAAAGGCTTTGTAGGGTACTAAAATAGAGGGGATGGGGAAGCATTTATATCCGAGAATTGAAAAGTAAAGTTCCCTTCTTAGCCCTAGCGGGCTTTCGGGGCAGATGAAGTGTAGAATGCATGTTTCTATAACCTCGGCATATGAAGGGTACCCATTTAAAGCTGGGTGGACTAGTGGGACGACTTTGCACCAAATTTCACCTGGAAAAATTCCATGGCCTCACCGAGGATCGAACCCAGGACTCTCAGATCGACAGTCGAGTATCTACACCACTCGGCCATCCGTCCCACATCCGAGAATCGAACCAAGTCCAAATACTGACAGAGACGAATTAACGATTGTTAGCTTTCTGGGGGGAAGGGGGGGGGTCTCGATATATACTAATTTAGCGCATAATTTTTTTTTTTTGTTTTATTCGTCTGACTTTATTAGGCTTGGGCAGACCCGAAAAAAAGTAATAAAGAATAACTCCCTTAGACATATCCTGACAACTAAAATATATAATTCAAAGCCGTATTAATTTAAAAAAAAAATATAATAAAATTATCTCCGATTATTAACAGCAAATGACGTCATCAACGTCTGCAGTAAATAAGAGTTCTCATTTATTCTGTTTACTGACGTCATCAAAAATTGTAGGTCGTGTCTCGAAAAAAAAAAATACGTAGCACGCCCGGTCGTATTCGAAGCCACTGCGTATATGTTAATACATTCGATGGAGGATATGGCGAATATTTAATGCCAGCTTGTCAGCTTCCCGTGTCGAGACCCACACAGTGTACGATGATTGTACTTGATCTCAACTTTGGGGAAGTCATTCCCTGCTCCAGACAGTGGATGAATGAAAAAGATCATCACGGGTCAACAGTCCTTGTCTAAATGGTGAACGTTTGACTGCTCTCTTCAAAAACTGAGGTTGGGTGACCGGGGGTGGGGGAAGGGGAGAGAAGGGTAGAGAGAGAGAGAGAGAGAGAGAGAGAGAGAGAGAGATCTCTGTCCGTGCTAAAATATCGAGTGTCAATTTTTTGTACTAAAATAATTTGACAATGAGATTGCTTTCCATTTTTACATTCACTTGTACAGTTATATATCAGATAGGTAACTATAGTTACCCTCCGTTTATTTTGGGGGATATAATAAAAATAGGTGTGTGAAGTCTCAACATATTATGTTTAGCTGTTTTGTCTGACTGTATACCAAGCAGTTTAGTCTGGGTGTATAATAACCTGCTTTGTCGGAGTATTTATCGATGCAGTTCAATTTTCGTTTGAGCGTAAAACAAGCTATTCAGTCCAACTTCTAACAATGCTGTTGACTCATAGTGCATACCAAGCTATTCAGTCCAACTTCTAACAATGCTGTTGACTCATAGTGCATACCAAGCTATTCAGTCCAACTTCTAACAATGCTGTTGACTCATAGTGCATACCAAGCCATTCAGTCCAACTTCTAACAATGCTATTGAGTCATAGTGCATACCAAGCTGTTCAGTCCAAGCCAATAACAAGTGGCATGGTCCGAACCACTTATAATATTTCTATGTTTCTAGCACCCCCTTCTCCTTCCCACGCCAGTGTATGTTATGTAATTTGGTCTCTTTCGTCTGACGTCACAATCTATATGACTTAGAGAGAACCTGAAACCACTGTTATGTTATAACTAGATCCTGCATCGAGTTCACTCTAGGATTTTACCCAAGTTACAGATATCATGCCTTCAGTGTCCTATTTTATTTTTCCATCACGTGCTCAACATTTATTTATAACCCTCAAATAAAACATCCATGGCAGAGTTGGCTGACTCTGAAATTCTATACAGTCATGGCCAGTTAGAAATGCCAGTATCATGACTATATACCATATATTGTATGTCCAACATACCTTTGTTTTTATGTCCATGTAATGTTCAACAAATTGTATTTGTTGTATAACATCAGAATGTCTGTCACCCTGGCGTCCCCCCCCCCATCGCCCCATCACCACCAGCATAAATGTTTTTGTACAAGTGGAAGATGTTGTGATTCAATGATTTCTGCTGGATGGTAACAAAAAACAACAACAATAACATAACTCATTCATCCAACAGATTTATTGGAAACACACACGTTCAAATAAACAAACACACACACTCACACTTCTCGGTTCCTTGTATTTCAGTTTGAAATGAAAGTGATTCAGCCAGATGGTATCTCTAGATATGGTTCCGATGGTTAGTCTCGCATGACGCGAGCTGGTCACGTGTTTGAAAAGTCCAATCAATAATGGCACCGCCAGATCGACTGTAGATTTAACTAAAACACTTATATTTAGTTTTGAATAGAACTTTGACTGCTTATATTTAGTTTTGAATAGAACTTTGACTGCTTTTATACAGCTAAGATTGACAAAACAATAATGATATTTTTTGTAGCATGTGTAGTTAGTGATAAAAAAGTTTTGTATGTTGGTATTCACAGACTCGGTGTCAATACAGTGAGCCTTAATCAAACTTTGGGGACATCTATAATGTGTCGTATATATTGTAACATCTCTAATGTGTCGTATATATTGTAACATCTCTAATGTGTCGTATATATTGTAACATCTCTAATGTGTCGTATATATTATAACATCTCTGATATGTCGTATATATTGTAACATCTCTAATGTGTCGTATATATTGTAACATCTCTAATGTGTCGTATATATTGTAACATCTCTAATGTGTCGTATATATTGTAACGTGCTAAGCTGAAGCATACATACATCGTGCACCGAGATTATAAATAAAGCTCTATTTATTAAAATATGAATACTTTTGTGAACGAGAGTATATGGCTAGATGGTTGCTTAAAATATCCGCCTGTTCCTCTTCGTTGGGTGTGGGACTTTGAATTGAGTACGTTTGTTTTTAGAGCATTTTCGAAAAAAAATGCTCTATTGTCCCCGTTTTGTCTGTCTGTCTGTCTGTCTGTCTGTCATCACCCTAGATCTCAACAACCATAAGTCCTAGACCCATGATGTATATATCATTTTGTAGGTCTTGGCCTGGCAAGAAATTACTTTTTTTCCATTTCGCGATCTGACCTCTCAGGGCCGTAAAAGGGGGCTTGTAAAGTGCCGTTTTTTACTATATAAGCTATATTAACATAGGAGCGTCCTATATCTCAGCAACCATAAGTCCTAGACCCATGATGTATATATCATTTTGTAGGTCTTGGCCTGCCATGTGTACATCAAAAGTTCATTTCGCGAAAGGACCTCTGAGGGCCGGGCTTCAGGGCTCCTAAGGGGCTTATATATTATATATACACCTTGTACGTTCAATAACCCATTCATTTGGTGCGAAATACTGCAGCACGTAGTTTTACCAAGATTTATTAAGAAACTCATCAAATGAAATAGTAAGCTTGTGTTCTGAGTTTTATTGAAAGTATCAGAGCTATGCAACAATTGACGGAGTTTTCGGACGATTAAATGACTACAATTTCGAATGTTTTCAATTATGAGTCCTATTTCAGTAACCACAAACCACTTGTAATTAGATTTAAGAGAAAATAATTTTTTTTCAAATATAAAGAAACATCTTTATAATATTTTTTTTTACAGATATATGCATTACACAATTGAATTTATAAACATTTCCAAAATTTACAAATATTTACTGAAAGCTAACATACGTACTGATACATAACAAGAAAATGCGCTAACACGTCCTGTGTCCAGAATGGAACAGGCTTAATTGCTTGTTTCTATTACTCTAGGTCTATGGAACTTAAGGGGAAAATTGTTCCAATAATTATAATTATCGTTCGGAATTCAAGTTATTCCACTTTTAGACCGTTTGAACTAAGTTAAACCGAATGCGCTGGAGAGTGGTTGCAGAATCCCACTGCTCCGCAAGGAGTTCAAGGAATTAAGTCAAGTAAGTCAAGTATTAATGGCATGACTATGGTTTTTGACATTAGATTAGACTTTTAACTTTGAAATTATAATTCTAGATATGGTTGGCTTAGCCTTAAAGAAACAAAGGGAAAAAAAACAACATCTGTTGACTAACAATCTAATAGAATCTAGCCCAGTAGTTACTAAACCATGCGCCACGAGGGTTCCAGTGCCATTCCACGACCAAAACCATCTAATAACTCTACTTCGAAAAAAAAGCCTTTCAATTGTAAAATATGATGGCAGGAAATAGAAGGGGTGAACCATGAAGGCATCGATCCCAAAAAATTAAGGGACTCTGTGAGTTAAAAAGATCTGGGATCCTCTAGTAACGTCACAAAGTGACGAGAATGACGACGTTCAACAGTGATTAACGCAATTGTTGATTTTTTTTTTTTGCAATTAGTTAAACCAGCAGAGCAACAATAACATCACTGAGGTCACTTTCTTTTACTGGTCAGTGTTCGTGCATAAAACATGATTTATCATAATTTAAAATATTTTATTGGAAAATAAAAACCCAATTAATACAAAGTGGTTGCAGAAAGACCATTACATGCTATACTGCTTGTAAATAGAAATACTGGCTGATAGACCATTACATGTAAGCCAGCTGTTAAATAAAACACTGCCAGACAAACCATTAGATGCAAACTGGCTGTTAAATAAACAACTGGCAAACAAATCATCGCGCGTTAGCTGGCTGGTATATAAAACAATGGAAGACAGACCATCACATGTAAGCTGGCTGGTATATAAACCAATACCAGGCAGACCATCACATGTAAGCTGGCTGGTATATAAAACAATGGAAGACAAACCATCACACGCAAACTGGCTGGTATATAAAACAATGGAAGACAGACCATCACATGTAAGCTGACTGGTATAGAAAACAATGGAAGACAGACCATCACACGTAAGCTGGCTGGTAAATAAGACACTAACGGGCCGCGTCTCCTGGGTGAGGGCACGTCACGGTCAACAGCGCGTGAATAAAGTAAATCACATGATTGCTCAGTATCTAATTTGAAAATAAAAAAATGGCAACAGGTAAACATGAAGCGGGAAGAGTACCTGGCCAGTCTCATGAAAAATTCAGATGGCCAGACACGCCGCACGGAAGGTCGGGTTTTTTTTTTTATAAACTTTCCCTTGGAAAAACAAAATCGAATTTTTTTTTTACATTTGTTTTGTTTAAAATCTGTTAAGTGATATAGTTTCAAAAACCTTATTTGATATAAAAAGAAAAAAAAAACAGTTAACAATCAACTATCCGGTTCGTGCACTTAAATTATCCGGCTAAATAAAAAAAATTTAAAAAATAAAAAAAATCAATTTGTTGTATTGATGAGATTTTCAAAACACAAAGGGCATTTTTAATGATGTGGATGTTGCCGTAGTAGATTGTTTTACAGAGTTCCGGTCTGTTCCGCCACATTAGGTCAGTCTACGGTGCTTGTTTTGAAGTATTCTTTCGGTTATTGACCATGAGATTAACAGAAATACTGTTAACTCTATACTCGTAACAATGTTTTCATTAATGTGTGCGCACCACGTCTCAATATTTCACGATTCAAAAATTATTTAAAAAAAAAAATAGTGATAAGGATCAGGTGGTATGAGACCGAATGTCGAAATGACCCACCTCAACTAGCATTCACAGTCGTTTATAAGGACAGAATTTGAGCAACCTGGAGTGCCCTCTACGTCCTGGTGGAAACTATACGACCTGGTGGGTCCTCGATGTCCTGGTGGGCACTATATGACCTGTGGGCCATCTATGACATGGTGGGCACTATATGACTTGTGGACCTTAGATGTCCTGGTGGGCACAATACGACCATGTGAGTACTATACGACCATGTGAGTACTATACGACCTGGTGGGCACTATACGACCTGGTGGGCACAATACAACCTATGGGCCCTCGATGTTCTGGTGGGCACAAGACGACCATGTGAGCACTATACGACCTGGTGGGCACTATACGACCTGGTGGGCACTATACGACCAGATGGGCACTATACGACCTGGTGGGCACTTTACGACTTGGTGGGCACTATACGACAATTTTATGTGTGCTTCTAAGTCTCAATATGCCACTTTAAAAATTTTTTTTTGAGGGGTCTGGATAAAAGTATTGAAAAAGTAAACTAAAAGTATCAACTATTGCTTACTTTTTTTTAAACCCTTAACCGTTATTTTCGTTTTGCGGGAACGGTTGGACACATTTACAGGCACGTGATCTGTTGTGCTTTCATATGACCTTCACTGTGGGCTGATAGACTTGGTGGCGCCCATCTCCTCCTCAAGTCAACGGCGAATAGTTTTGGCTTTATCGGGGATTGAACCCTGAACCCTTCGCACGTGAGTCGAGTTCACCATCGACTTCGTTATCCAACCTAAGTTACTGTCCATTATATGTACAGCTTACAATTAAAAGATAACCTGCAATCAACTTTATTTGCCAAGATATTGGTGCTCGTAACTTGTGACAGCACGATACCAAGATTGTTACATATTCCAATACAATTACCAATTCTACTCTACCGATTCCAATATTCGATTACTGTTTCTACTAACACACTTTACGGGATGCTCGAAAATAGGTCAGTTAGGCTCCGAGTAGAACGTTAAAATATATCTGATTCCGATGTCCTAAAAAATTCCGACATTTCCTTTTTATTTCCGACTAATCATCCCATCATTACTTAAAACTTAAATACATTATGATTAAAAGACAGACAATGATTTTAATAACTGGAAGCCGGCAGTGGCGCAACCACCAAAAAATGCTGGGGGGGAGGGGGGGAGGTTCACATTATGAAAAGCGGCAGTTTGACAGTCTTTTTTGTAACATTAATTATGTATCGATGATTTGGACAAGTTTCCTATAAGTCAACCACTTAATGGACCAGTTTCCTACCAGTGAACAACTTAATGGACCAGTTTCCTACCAGTGAACTACTTAATTGACCAGTTTTCTCCAAGTGAACCACTTAATTGACCAGTTTCATCCCAGGGAACCACTTAATTGACCAGTTTCCTATAAGTCAACCACTTAATGGACCAGTTTCCTACCGGTGAACCACTTAATGGACCAGTTTCCTACCGGTGAATCACTTAATTGACCAGTTTCCTACCGGTGAACCACTTAATGGACCAGTTTCCTACCAGTGAACAACTTAATGGACCAGTTTCCTATAAGTCAACTTCTTAATGGACTAGTTTCCTACCAGTGAACCACTTAATGGACCAGTTTCCTATAAGTCAACCACTTAATACACTTAATGGACCAGTTTCCTACCAGCGAACCACTTAATGGACCAGTTTTCTCCAAGTGAACCACTTAATTGACCAGTTTCATCCCAGGGAACCACTTAATTGACCAGTTTCCTACCAGTGAACCACTTAATGGATCAGTTTCCTACCAGTGAACTACTTAATTGACCAGTTTTCTCCAAGTGAACCACTTAATTGACCAGTTTCCTACCAGTGAACCACTTAATGGACCAGTTTCCTACCAGTGAACTACTTAATTGACCAGTTTTCTCCAAGTGAACTACTTAATTGACCAGTTTCATCCCAGTGAACCACTTAATTGACCAGTTTCCTACCAGTGAACCACTTAATGGACCAGTTTCCTACCGGTGAACCACTTAATGGACCAGTTTCCTATAAGTCAACCACTTAATGGACCAGTTTCCTACCAGTGAACAACTTAATGGACCAGTTTCCTACCAGTGAACTACTTAATTGACCAGTTTTCTCCAAGTGAACCACTTAATTGACCAGTTTCATCCCAGGGAACCACTTAATTGACCAGTTTCCTATAAGTCAACCACTTAATGGACCAGTTTCCTACCGGTGAACCACTTAATGGACCAGTTTCCTACCGGTGAACCACTTAATGGACCAGCTTCCTACCAGTGAACAACTTAATGGACAAGTTTCCTACCAGTGAACCACTTAATGGACCAGTTTCCTATAAGTCAACTTCTTAATGGACTAGTTTCCTACCAGTGAACCACTTAATGGACCAGTTTCCTATAAGTCAACCACTTAATACACTTAATGGACCAGTTTCCTACCAGCGAACCACTTAATGGACCAGTTTTCTCCAAGTGAACCACTTAATTGACCAGTTTCATCCCAGGGAACCACTTAATTGACCAGTTTCCTATAAGTCAACCACTTAATGGACCAGTTTCCTACCGGTGAACCACTTAATGGACCAGTTTCCTACCAGTGAACAAATTAATGGACAAGTTTCCTACCAGTGAACCACTTAATGGACCAGTTTCCTATAAGTCAACTTCTTAATGGACTAGTTTCCTACCAGTGAACCACTTAATGGACCAGTTTCCTATAAGTCAACCACTTAATACACTTAATGGACCAGTTTCCTACCAGCGAACCACTTAATGGACCAGTTTTCTCCAAGTGAACCACTTAATTGACCAGTTTCCTACCAGTGAACCACTTAATGGACCAGTTTCCTATAAGTCAACCACTTAATACACTTAATGGACCAGTTTCCTACCAGCGAACCACTTAATGGACCAGTTTTCTCCAAGTGAACCACTTAATTGACCAGTTTCATCCCAGGGAACCACTTAATTGACCAGCTTCCTACCAGTGAACCACTTAATGGACCAGTTTCCTACCGGTGAACCACTTAATTGACCAGTTTGCTATCAGTGAACCACTTAATTGACCAGTTTCATCCCAGGGAACCACTTAATGGACCAGTTTCCTACCAGTGAACCACTTAATGGACCAGTTTCCTACCGGTGAACCACTTAATTGACCAGTTTCCTACCAGTGAACCACTTAATGGACCAGTTTCCTACCAGTGAACCACTTAATGGACCAGTTTCCTATAAGTCAACCACTTAATGGACCAGTTTCCTACCGGTGAACCACTTAATGGACCAGTTTCCTACCGGTGAATCACTTAATTGACCAGTTTCCTACCAGTGAACCACTTAATGGACCAGTTTCCTACCAGTGAACCACTTAATGGACCAGTTTCCTATAAGTCAACCACTTAATGGACCAGTTTCCTACCAGCGAACCACTTAATGGACCAGTTTCCTATAAGTCAACCACTTAATGGACCAGTTTCCTATCAGTGAACCACTTAATGGACCAGTTTCCTACCAGTGAACCACTTAATGGACCAGTTTCCTATCAGTGAACCACTTAATTGACCAGTTTTCTACCACTGATATTTCTTTTAGCGACCCACCTTGACCAATGGTATTTCTTTTAGCGACCCACCTGCAAAGAAAAACTCCAACAAAAGAAAGTCAATAAAAGGGAATGGCACGTTGAGGACCACTGGTTCTGTCAAACAGATGAAGTACTTTATTACAGAACTTGTTTTTTTTTTCCCCTCTCCTATCGACGTACATTTTCAATTCCATAATATTTAAGTATCATACATTGTCTTACTTTACTTCCGGTGTTTCTCACTCTCATAGGCGCTACGAGGGATCCCATGATTATGGTGACACTCAAATTTTTCCCCCCTCCTTATCATGCAATATTTGAATGAAAACATACATATGCGAGATTGTTGTGTATTGTTGTGTGTGGAGCCTCTGTAGTTGTTCACCTGTCCCGTCCACAGTGGAAGTAACCTAATTACTTCTGGGTGTTAACAGTAGTAAGCTATCAGCAAGGGCATTTCTGTGAATTAACAGCAGTAAGCTATCAGCAAGGGCATCTCTGTGTATTAACAGCAGTAGGCTATCAGCAATGGCATTATTTACGATGGTTAATGAATACGTTAAATAATTTGATTTTGATTAAAATAAAACTTAAAGATCGATAAATCGATTGGTGTAATGAGAGGGTCAGCTGTAAAAAAAAAAGTAATTATACCCAACCCTTAAAATCGCGATAACTGGCAGGAAAGGGAGGGGGATGAACTGTTCATGTACAATAATTGGACGCAGACGATGTTGGTAAAAGTACACGTGTGGGGTTATAGAGAGGGTTAATTTTGGGAGGGTGTTATAGAGAGCGTGTTATAGAGAGGGTGTTATAGAGAGGTGGTGTCAAAGTAAGGTGTATATAGATGCTGTGTTATAGAGAGGTGTTATATAGAGAGGGTGTTACATGGAGAAGCTGTTTAAGTGAGGTGTTATAGAGAGGGTGTTATAGAGAGGTGTTATATAGAGAGGGTGTTACATGGAGGAGGTGTTTAAGTGAGGTGTTATAGAGAGGGTGTTATAGAGAGGGTGTTATAGAGAGGGTGTTAAATTGTGGTGTTAAAGTAAGGGTGTTAAAGTAAGGGTGTTAAAGTGAGGGTGTTAAAGTGAGGGTGTTAAAGTGAGCGTATATAGACAGAGTGTTATAGAGAGGGCGATTTAGAGAGGGCATTATAGAAATGGTGCTATAGAATATGTGCTAAAGTGAGGGTGTTATAGAATGTTCAAATACTGAATGAAAACATAATTCCTAAAGCTTAAGTTGTCTAGCCAGCATAAGATGTGAAGTTACTAAGAGATATCTCCTCATTTTTATGTAGTTGGCCGTCAATGAAATGAAATAAACGTATTATTGTCTCAAAAACAACAGCGGCTAAACTTTAATTATTGTTTAAATGTACTTCCTTCATTGTCATCGTAGTAGATAAGTGTACAATGGTTGAGAAAATATTGCGGGAACACATACATACAACTGGCAACTGTAGCGATTTTTTACGCCGTGACACACAATAAACAATCGTGCTGTTGGGGCCACCACCGTGACGTCAACGCCAACCACGCAAAAACAAGTCGCCTTTAAAATGTCCCCCTATTCAATAATAATGGCAGGTCCAGCTGTTCTCAACCTTTTTTCAGAACTGTACCCCAAAGAGCGGGAATGTACATCTAATGCATAATCGGCTAGCCTGCCGTACGTGTTTATAACTTCCGCGGCTAAAAATAGTCTCACTCAAGGGGAGTGAACTCTTGCTGGGCTAAAAATAGTCTTGGGAATTCCAAGTAGTGCGCAAATTATGTAAAGTTGTAAAGATGGTCAGGTCGAAGGGATACAACTCAATTATAAGCAGTCACTCGCCGGTCCGGGTACCGGGCCTTTGATCTAGTATTTTCATAACTGGACTTTGCTTAGTTAGACCTCTGATGCGATACTTCGGCACTTGGTTTAGTGAGGAATCACCCAGCAAGCTCGCGACCTTCTTCAAACTCTTGCTTGTTTAAAACGGAAAAATTTTATGTCGCTGCGTGCACCTGCATGATCTTTCCAGTACCCCTTTGTGGTACTCAGATTACCACTGGTTGAGTACCGCGAGATGAATTTTGTTCATGCGAAGGTCATGAGTTCGAATCCCAGCTCTAGTCCTCCACGGCTCTGGCGATGATCTCTAGAAAATGCGCAACATTACGAGAAAGACTGTTCCTAATGTCATGTTTGTTTGTTTGTTTTACTTTGTTTATTTCATTGCAAGATCATAAAGATCAATCTTTGACATAATGACATTTAACACATTTTTTTCCCTAGAAAATGTGAAGATTTTTGTTTTCTTCAACTTTGCCATACATTTTTTTCCCCCGCTTCAAGCTAAACATTTATCAATGAAGCAATTAGGTAATTAATTATTGTATTCTTTTTAAAGTTCTGTAATTATTTTAGCTCATTCGATTTATTTTACAATTCATTTTGTATTTCCAACAATGAGATTGCGAAAGAAAACAATAGACAGTAAGAGAGTTGCAGAGATAGAGAATGATAGAAAACAGATTTTTTTATATGGTAATTAATCAATTAATGTCCATGGTTAAAAAAATATTTCGTTTATTCATTGTCATTGATTATTTATAACCACAATAAGGAAACCCTTCAATAAAGACACCCTTCAATAAGGACACCCTTCAATAATGACACCCTTCAATAAAGACACCCTTCAATAATGACACCCTTCAATAAGGACACCCTTCAATAATGACACCCTTCAATAATGACACCCTTCAATAATGACACCCTTCAATAAGGACACCCTTCAATAAGGACACCCTTCAATAAAGACACCCTTCAGTAATGACACCCTTCAATAATGACACCCTTCAATAAAGACACCCTTCAATAAAGACACCCTTCAATAAAGACACCCTTCAATAATGACACCCTTCAATAATGACACCCTTCAATAAGGACACCCTTCAATAAGGACACCCTTCAATAAGGACACCCTTCAATAAGGACACCCTTCAATAAGGACACCCTTCTTTTTAAACCCATGTTCATATATTTGTCTAACATATTTTCTAAAGATTTGTTGACTAGCCAGCATAAGATGTGAAGTAACATTTTAGGGGTTAACCTAAATACCGAATGCTCTAGTTTTCTAATAAAAGATTTTTTTTTCTTTTCATTGGGTCAAACTAAATACTTATTGCTCCACTTTTTTGTTTGTTTGTTTTTTATTGGTAGCAAAAAACGTCTGTCCATTTTTCATCTCCCAAAGCAAACATATACCAGTCCGATGTTTGAATTATTCTTCCAACAAAATAAACTTTGGTCTCAGGCTAAAAACCGAAAGAAAAAAAAAATCTCTTACCCAACTAGAACCAACAAAATAGTGTCTTTTTTTTTCCTTTCTACCGGCTAGTACTATACCCCGAAGGCGAAATAAACCAGATGACGTCAATTCGTTTTGACCGGACCCAGAGACAATTTTGATTAATCTCTAAACCAAATTAAATGTTCAAGGAAATGCGTGACTCCAACGGTAAATCAAACATAAAGATGAGACTAGGCCTTAACGAGTCTTCAATGTAAACCCTTTCTGTTGTCTGCGGACTTATTTGGGTTTTATCAAAGTGTCTGACGCCCTCATTCCACTACCACCCATCAACCCCCACCCACCACCACCCCACCCCCTCCCTCCCATATTCCCATCCACCCAACTTATTCTCACTTCCGATGTAAGAAGTAAAGCAAGCCCAGCTAAAAGTTAATTCTGGGGCGAAGTCTGAAAGATTTTGAGGGTAAGTGAGCCGGGAGAGGGTTTTTTGTCAGTTGGTTAAAATTGCGTTAGGATGACAAAGGGAGGGGGGGGTGGAGGGAGGTGGGGGAGGGGGAAGGGGGCGCACAGTGATGATGAGAGCCAAGGTCTCGATACTCACAGATAATACTCACAGAGTCTTGTTAGACGAGTGAAATCAGTAGATAATGAAATACAAGGTTTTTTTTTTTTTAAAAAAAAAGAAATTCCATCCGAGTATGTCTGTTTAAACTTTGTAGGTGATAACTGGATGGGATGAGGGGTGGGTGGTGGGGGGGGAATACTACAGAAATAGACATCGATGTACTTGTGGTTTTATTGCTTGATGCAAAAGGACCAACAGTTGACCGTCTTATTGTGTTTAGAGCCACCCCCTGTCTGACGTTAGTAGTGACCACCGTCTGTCCAACAGTCACAAGTTTGAGATTTAATAGTGACCGTCGTGTGGCGATTTTGTTATACAATTTGCTATTTAAAACTGACCCATCATCTTTTTTTTGCTGTAGCCAGCTGTTTGTTATGGGATATTGACCACCATGTGACGCACTGACCACCAGTTTGCTGTGAGATACTGACCATCATGTGGTGCACTGACCACCGATTTGCTGTGTGATACTGACCACCATGTGATGCATTGACCACCGATTTGCTGTGTGATACTGGCCACCATGTGATGCACTGACCAACAGTTTGCTGTGTGATACTGATAACATTGTGACGCACTGACCACCAATAAGCTGTGTGATATTGACCACCATGTGATGCACTGACCACTGATTTGCTTTCTGATGCTGACCACCATGTGATGCACTGACCACCAGTTCGCTATGTTATGATGACCACACTGCAGTACACTGTCCACCATTGTGTTATGTGACACTGACCACAGTATGGTTCACTTACTACCAATGTGATGCATTCATAATGACCACCGTATGGTGTAATGGATACAAGTGGTTGATTAAATAAATAATGACCACTTTCTGCTCTAACGGCCTCCACATTTTATTGTAATAGTGACCACAGTAAGGTAAAAAAAAAGCCACCACTGGTTAATGTAGAAGTGTCCGCCATCTATTGAAATAGCCACCCCTGTAATATAATATAACGGATGTAATTTAAATGATATAAATTACATACTTTATAAACATGAAAAACCTTTTGGCTGTAGTGTACTTTGAAATCTATCTCAATTCTCTGAGGACCACCCAAGGTACTTTCTAGTGTCTTATTGTTCCCTGTCAACTGGCAACCTTAGATATTCCTTTTTTTTTTTAATGATCAGAACTTGAAAGTGGAGCTCGCGGCCACCACGGAACATTAAACACAATGTATATAAAAACAAAAGTGAATAATAAATGTGAACAAATAACATAGTGTTACACCTTGGATTTCATTGGTACGAGGTTATTTAAGTAAAAATGTACCATCATAGTTTTCTTATTGTGTTTGAACACTTTGTAAACTGGTCAAGCTAAATGTACCATCATAGTTTTCTTATTGTGTTTGAACACTTTGTAACTGGTCAAGCTAAATGTACCATCATAGTTTTCTTATTGTGTTTGAACACTTTGTAACTGGTCAAGCTAAATGTATCATCATAGTTTTCTTATTGTGTTTGAACATTTTGTAACTGGTCAAGCTTAATGTACCGCCATTGTTCACATTGTATTTAAACACAATTGTAAATGGACACACAGAGATATTTATGAGTCCCTCTGATTATGTGGCCCGGAAAGAAGAGGTGGTGTAAGCGCTCGATCATTGAGACCATTTTAATTTACTGTTTACGTTTCAAGTTACGAGAAATCAGCCCATCACCACACCCACCGCCCTACGTCAGGCAGACAATATGTGTCTCAGGGAGTCAGTGGACGAATAGGGGAAAGGAAGGTTGGTCGGTCATAAAGAGTAAGTGGAATGATTGTGTGTGTGTGTGTGTGTGGTTGTGTATGTTAGTTCTTCTGGGTGGGACAAAGTCCTTCAACTATTGATCTAAGTCTAGGACATAAACTGTCTACGATGCCAGATAGGAACCGTATGGTGGATGGCAGTACATGACCAGAACAAATAATATGGGAATAGTATAGTATTGTATAACATTGCGCAGCACAGCCCAGCTCAACACATATTATTATAGTATGGTATAGTATAGTGTAGTATAGTATAGCGCAGCACAGCACAGCATAGTATAGTGTAGTATAGTATAGCACAGCACAGCACAGTATAGTATAGTATAGTATAGTATAGTATAGTATGTTGGATTTATTGTTGTTGTTTTTTGGTCTTTATTAATGCACTAAGATATGAATTAATTATAAACTGTAATTTCTTTAATAATATAACCCTTTCTGAGTCTGTCAATTTATTATTATACGACTCCCCTATCCCTATTACTCTCTCGCTATGTCAATCTATCTATATAATCTATCTATCTAATCTATCAAATCTATCTTCTAATCTATCCATCTAGTCTATCTATCTTATATATATATATATATATATCTAATCTATCTAATCTATCTAATCTATCTAATCTATCTAATCTATCTAATCTATCTAATCTATCTATCAAACCTATCTGCCTAATCTAACTTGTTAACAATCTCAATCACGACAAGCTCCAGTTAAATCATCGTAAACATGTGACATTGGATTATTATTAAATATCTTCAGTGCTAACTTTTTAAAAAAAAAATTTAGGATTTCTTCTAAATTAAAATTAAAATTATACATTTTTTGGTTATATTGGTAAATTTTAAAGCCATATTTTACATTCTATAATTCAGTCTTTTTAAGCTCATAAATTCATGTATATATATATATATATATATATATATATATATATATATATATTATTACTTGTAAAGGTCATATATTTCTGAGCCCTAATTATCCAATATCCAATCACCTCGTTACCAAATATATTCTCCGAGTGACTTCCAACACAAACAAGTCTGTCCAGAGTCCAGACTTCATTCACTCCCTACTTGAGAAATGTAATTTCAATTATCAAATACTTCAATGTGTAGACTGCCCCACTTTCCTTTTATTTTTTCTCACTGGAATCTTTCTGTGAATACCCTTCCCCTCCCCCTCCCCCTTAACCATTGACCCTTATTGAAATAAGTCATCATGTTGTTCTACAGTAGGTCCCGGACAATCGATTTGTTCTTATGGCTTGACCAACAACTTGTCGTAAGTACAATTTTTTATTCCTACAATGTTTTTATTTTTTTTTTTCATTTCATGAGTTGGCAGCAACAGAAAAAGAAAAGTAACGTCTGCCAACCATGAATACTAGTTTCCCGCTTTATTGTCAGCTTATTTGAAAGTCTTTGTACTCACGTGCAAGACTTCCTAGCTTGTCTAACAACTAAACAACACTTACAGCTTATTTCAAAGTCAGATAGTGAATCTTTTTTTAATACTTAATTGAAATTAAATAAATAAAAATAGGTTAATTTGATTGAATCACTCTTCAGTGGAACCTTCTGATTCGTTAAAAGAAACTGTGCCAGTAGTTCTGGTCAGTTTATTATTGACCACCAGTCTACTGAATCTTTTAGTGCTGTCCCTGAATGTGTTACGGTAATTATCCAAATTCGCCCCAGTGGCGTCTGTTTGACTATAGCACCTCGAGCAAGGCAGACAGGAAATAAAGGGGAGGAGATTATACCTCCAATGGTGAAAGGGTTTCGAAACAGAACGAACGAATTCTGGACATTTTAGTTTTAATTTATTGCTGGCACTTTCAACCAGTGGTGATAAACAATTAGTTTGTCTCTGTACGCTGTCTAGCTAACTTAAAACAAAAAAAAAATCAAATGTTTAAAGTCTTTTTGTTTACATGAATAGGGCACGAGTCGAGAAAAACTTCTACAGAATGTATGTACAGTAGGGTATGTGCTTTTTACATTTTTTTTTTCAGAATCTTATTTTACATGGCATTTTTTAATGAACAATTGTGAACAAAATATGAAAATAATATTAATTTATTTTTCACTCAAAAAAACCTTCCCCACCAACGCCATCTTGTGTTTACAAATAAGAAGCGTTTTTCAATAAAATTACTTCTTTATGGATTGCGCATTAACAAATATTTGATTACATTAATTACTTCCAGGAACTTTATAGGGTATTTTTTACCTCCATGTCTGGTACAAAATAAATCAAAAAAGTTTATTTTAAATTTTAAGTGCACTGTTTTAATGTATTATGCGTCTACTGCAACTGTACCAAAAATAATCAAATCTTATGATACCTTTGTTTGGTAATTGTCACGAGTGGTCTGCTTGGAATTTGGAAAGTCTTCTTGGTTGATTTGAGAATATTGTATTCTTTTATTTCAATTTCATTCAACTGTAATCGTCTGTTTGTAATTCATTTTGTAGGAAAGCAAATTTGTCAACAAATAAAGCTTGTAAAGTTTTAAAAATAATAAGCGAACACTCTCCCAATATTGAAGCTCCTTCGCAGTCAGGAGTGTATAAGGCAACCTATAAAGAAGCAGATTTGTTGAAGTTGCAGTTTATAAAAACAGCTTACAAAATTTTGAATGGTGCATACATTTTGACAGAAAAAGAATAGAAGGAGAAAAACAAGTTTTACTGAAAAACGTTAAAAAAGAAATTCGATTAGCCATATTGTCTCTGACAAATGGAAAAGCAGAGACAATATTTACAGCGAATAGGGCTGTTCTAGCTGAATACGAACTCTATTCATGTATTCGAGTAATTATTTGCGATACAACGAATACAAATTCTGGCAGCAAAAATGGTGTGGTACGCAAGCTGCAAAATTACTGTCAACAGAACAGTGGACAAATCCCTCAGTACATAGGCTGCCAGCTTCATGTTTTAGGCCTAGTACTCAAGCATGCTATGGATTCTGTTTTCGGCAGGGAAACCTCTAATCCAAACATTTCTTATCCATTAGTTACAGAAATTAGCGCAAATTACGAGTCACTTAAAGAGTCACTTGATTCTCAAGATAGTAGTTCAGAAATCATTTGAGAAAACAAAGGATGGAAAGACGAGATGAAGTTCTTACATGATTTGACGCAAGTATTTCACTATTACGAATGAAATAAAACCTTTCCAGAAATTCACTTCCAGAGACTGACAGTTTTAAGTAATGCTCGTTGGATTTCAAGTGCAATACTAGCACTTCTGGCATTCCGGAAAATAGAACGAGAAATTTGAACTTGTGTGTACTTTCATAGCGAGGACATGCATGGTCTGAAGTATGGTTTTCAGATCAAAGGGACTAGTAAATAGGAAAAGAGATTTTAGCACCTGTTTTGCATAGATAACTGAAGCAGAAAGATGCTTCTTGAGGCACTGGGTCTGTAAAGATTAAGCAATACCTGGTATAGAACGAAGTAACTGCTATGCAGAAAGAGCTATACAAATAATGCAAGATATTGTTCCACGTTGTGAGACTTCAAAGACACTATTAACTGTTTTATTCTCACTAATGATGAAGCATAAAACTTAATTTATATTTCCTATGCTGTCGTTTATTATCATTTCATATTTTGGACATCTCTATACTCATGCTTACATGCATTGCACTTGTTGTTCTTATGTAACTTTCCATTACAGTGTTGTTTTATATATATTAATATATAATATTCGTTTTATGGTTAAGTGGGGAAGGTTTTTCAAATATTTTCAGAAAAGGTTATTTGTGTCATAATACACTCATTAAAAGTCACCTTTTCTTGCCATGTAAATATGAGGTTACAAAAAAGTCATAACCCTAATGTACAGGTCCAGATAAGTCATGGACCCCCTGACAGAGTCCAAAAAAAAGGACCTTCCTTTCTTCTCTCCCATCCCCAACCCACATAAAAACTAAATTTCGAAAACCTGATGGGCCTTAAGGTAGAGGTTCTCAATCGGTGATACGCGTATCCCAAGGGTTACCGCAAAGGTTTCCGCAGGGGGGGGGATACGCAGCGACATATAATGTTGTGTTTAAACCAACCCAATTGTTTGAAGAACTTACTCTCGAGGGGTACCGGCGGACATAACTTTTGCATCCTTTGGGGTAAAGTCACGCAACACTTTGAGAACAGCGGCCTTTAAGGGATGAGGGCCCATGACGATCGTTACGGTTGCCTTCCCGTGTGGCGACCATTGTAGTGTAGTGACAAGTTTGCTATACGTTGCTGATTAAGAATATTTTATTTACCGCCAACCCCCCACCCACCCACCACCGCCATTTACCACAATGCCCCGAGTCATCTTTCTTTTATCGTTTCAAGATGTAAATTGTGTTGTCAGAGAAATGTTGCAATGTTTGGTCGTGTAAATTGTGTTGTCAGAGAAATGTTGCAATGTTTGGTCGTGTAAATTGTGTTGTCAGAGAGGTGTTGCAATGTTTGATCGTGTGTGCTTGACAAGTCCACAAGACTGCACTTTAACACGGACCTGAATAGGGATACATCGGATTTAAACCGCCCTGATTCTAATGAATGCTTGCGATTTATTAACTGAAATTATGTCATCAAAAAGGAAAAAAAAAATTTGGGGGGGGGGGGGGGGAGGGAAATAATATGTTTACAATGATAACTACTGAAAGAATCAAATCCTTGCTAGTATGAAATTCAAGTATATCAAGTTTTTGTTTTTTTATAAATTAGACATCGACGTTAGGAAATCGACCTTTCTTTAATGGTCTAAATTATAGATATAAAGAATGGTCTAAATTACATCACAGAACAAAATGTAAAATTAAAAGATCAAAATACAAAACTAGAAACAAAAATAAAAAAAAAAAATCACCAGACATTGTATAATGTGAAAAGGGCATCAGAACTTTTGACTTCTACTACACCGGTGGGAAAAAAAACAACAACAATTAAAGACTGGGGGGGGGGAGAGATCTTAATGGCTTCCTTTAGAATACTTGTATCTCTCTCTGTCTAGAGAGTTTATAGTGGCCCAACACAGTTAGAAGAAAATAGATAACTTTATATTGACCAGCGCAACTCGAGGGGATTTGGTGCACAGAACTCAAGTGAATGAATTACCGTAAGACTTTTAGTTATTTAAACAAAAAAAAAATACAGACTTTTTTTTCTATCCCTGAGGAAATATCGCAAATTGAAAGTCGGCTTCAGTTGAGTGTAAGCATACTTCAACTTAATACATAATCCATCAAGCAGACAGTCAGACAAGATCGTTTGTCTTCAATGTTAAATTTTGTAAGAAAACGGGAAAAGAAATGATGTAAAAAAAAAAATACAAAAAAAAAAACATGGCAACTAGAAAGAGCCGTGTGGGGGTGGGGGGGTCATCATTTACCAGAGCCGTAGACAATGACGCGCAAACAAAATCAATAAACAATCAATCTATGCAGTTATTGATTTTTTTTATTTACTAAGTTCTGCCATATCGATGATGGCAGTTAAAAGAGAAAGCTGATATAATCAGCTGATATAATAATCAACCGTCCGTCTAACGCGATGTCCACACGGTGTAAACATTGAGCGAGGTCAGTGATGCAATAATAATAATTTAGCCGTGACGTTAATTTCCTAAAAATGTATACAAAGCTGTTCCTTTACCTAGATATGTATCCTATATTAGTACCTAGATATGTATCCTATATTAGTACCTAGATATGTATGCTATATTAGTACCTATATATGTATCATATATCAGTACCTAGATATGTGTCTATATCAGTACCTATGTATGTATCCTATATCAGTACCTAGATATGTATCCTATATTAGTACCTAGATATATATCCTATATTAGTACCTAAATATGTATCATATATTAGTACCTATATGTGTATCCTATATTAGTACCTAGATATATATCCTATAATAGTACCTAAATATGTATCCTATATTAGGAACTAGATATATATCCTATATTAGTACTAAATATGTATCCTATATTAGTACCTAAATATGTATCCTATATTAGTACCTAGATATATATCCTATATTAGTACCTAAATATGTATCCTATATTAGTACCTAAATATGTATCCTATATCAGTACCTAGATATATATCCTATATTAGTACCTAAATATGTATCCTATATTAGTAACTAGATATATATCCTATATTAGTACCTAAATATTTATCCTATATTAGTACCTAAATATGTATCCTATATTAGTACCTAAATATGTATCCTATATTAGTACCTAGATATATATCCTACATTAGTACCTAGATATGTATCCTACATTAGTACCTAAATTTGTATCCTATATTAGTACCTATATATGTATCCTATATTAGTACCCAGATATATATCCTATATTAGTACCTAGATATGCATCCTACATTAGTACCTAAATATGTATCCTATATTAGTACCTAGATATGTATCCTATATTAGTACCTAGATATATATCCTATATTTGTACCTAGATATGTTATCATGTTATTAAATACAAGAAATGCACAAAATTAAACGTTTTCAGTTTAATTCTTAGCCACTATGAGTATATGTGTAGCCCGAATGGGTAACTTTTGCGGTACCACATACTGTGTTCTGTTTCAGTGGTATTGTTTTGTGGTATTGTCATATGTCAGTGGTATCGCGATGTGTCATGTACTGTGAAAACTCGCAGTGATAAAATGACATCTAATTGGAATTAGTTATGTCACTTGCATTGTGATAAGTCTATATGATAGTATGCCGTTTAGTGGTATAGTGAAATGGCAGTGGTATTTAGATGTATCAGTTGATGTATGATAGTATCAATATTTATACTCGGATTTTTTTCAACATCTTATAGAGTCATATCTTTGATTGTTTCTTAACTTCTCCACCAAACTCCCTATTGAACACTTTGGCCCTATTAATATTGACTGTGTTCTTAGATTAACCACCAACCAGACGAAAAGGTGGCTTTTTTCCCCCTTTAGAACGGGAAGTTTATTTTTAGCTGAATCAGGGATGGGGTGGTCATTTGGTAGCGCCTACGTCTGACACAAGCGTCTAGAGGTCAAGCCGAGTTGAATGCATGACTACTCCCAAGCGGCCATTCCAAGCATAAATAGTGCACTTGACAATATATGTGCACTGCACTGAACACTTGATTTTACACATTGGTATCCAGACATAGATTATATATATATATATATATATATATATACAGAGAGAGGGGGAAACGAGAGAGAAAGAGAGAAAGAGAGAGAGAAAGGAGAGAGAGAGAGAGCGAGAAAAAGAGAGAAAGAAAAGAGAGAGAGGTAACAAGAGAGAGAAATCAGAGGAGAGTGGGAGAGGGAGTTTGAGAGAAAGAGAGAGAGGGGGAAGAGAGAGGGGGGACTAGAGAGAAGGAGAGATAGATAGATAAAGAGAGAGAGAGTGTGTGTGTGTGAGAAAGTGAGATTGAGAAAGAGAGAAAGGATAGAGAGAGAGAGGGTGAGAGTAAGGTCAAAAAATATTTTTTGTAAATAAATAAAAAAAAAATCCTTAATGTATTATTTGACTGCATCTATTTCTTGGTGGCTAAAAAATTGATTCTGGATTAAAAAAAATTATCCGAACAAGCAGCCATGCAATATACTAGCCACACAATCTATTGTATGAAATCCATGTCAAGGTGAGAGTTTGATCTCTTAGATCCTATAAGCCACTGTTTTCTTGTAGTGCTTTTCATTCATCCACACAAATAGCGGAGAGTTCTCTGGCCATGGAGGAACCTCAGGAGACATGAAGGGAACGTTCACCATGCCCTGAAAAAGTCTCACTGGAGATCGAACCCTGGACACTTAAGTTGATAGTCGAGCGCTTTAGCGTACGACCATCCTTCCCATTCACAATATAACAGAAAAATGACAACTGGTTTAATTTTCTTAACATTTTGTAAAAAAAATGGGTTTTTTTTGTTGGAGGGTTAACTGTACATGTTTCTATAGTATTTGACTTTGTCAGCCATTGGGTACTTTGAAAACAAAATATTCCTCAAGTCCTCATCTCACTAAGTATTGACCCAATATTAAGTCATATAAATAATTTGGACATATTGTGAAGAAAATTTGTGAGACATGAAACAGACCTGTCTTGTGTACCCTCCCCAGGGGTGGAGAAATCTTTTACCATCGTCGAACCGGAAATACTGATAACGAAATGTAATAGATATGTCATCCATTTTTTTTTGTAAGTGCAGTAGTTTTGATGATTGTATTTTGTGTAATGATTTATTGTAGATAAAGTACCCTCTTCACACTGGACACATAAACATATATGCACATAAAATTTGTATCGATAGCATTTATATAAAAAAAATATTACAGAATAAAACAACATCTATGTATAGTTATTAATTTTCGAGTTTGTTGCATAGTTGACACTGTTTGCAACTTATATAGCAGCCGTACTGTCTTTGTGAGACTTACAACTTATATAGCAGCTGTACTGTCTTTGTGAGACTTACAACTTATATAGCAGCTGTACTGTCTTTGTGAGACTTACAACTTATATAGCAGCTGTACTGTCTTTGTGAGACTTACAAATTATATAGCAGCTATACTGCCTGCACGAGAATGAAAGTTGGTTTAGAATGTGCCAATAGCACTGACACAAGGAATGTATAGAATACACTTAGACGACCACTAAGGGACATAACCTTGGTATGTCATAATGGTTTATGGTTCATTATGTTGTTGCATTGTTCATTTAACTGGTTCATTATTTATTTAACTGTTTTCCTTTTTTATCGTGTCGGCTCATCGTATAATCATTGTAGGTCATTTTTTAAATCTGATTCTTTGATCATCACACTGGTTTACACTTCATCTGATTCTTTGATCATCACACTGGTTTACACTTCATCTGATTCTTTGATCATCACACTGGTTTACACTTCACCTGATTCTTTCCTCATCACACTGGTTTACACTTCATCTGATTCTTTGATCATCACACTGATTTACACTTCATCTGATTCTTTGATCATCGCACTGGTTTACACTTCATCTATTCTTTCGTCATCACACTGGTTTACACTTCATCTGATTCTTTGATCATCACACTGGTTTACACTTCATCTGATCCTTTGATCATCACACTGGTTTACACTTCATCTGATTCTTTGATCATCGCACTGGTTTACACTTCATCTGATTCTTTCGTTATCACACTGGTTTACACTTCATCTGATTCTTTGATCATCACACTGATTTACACTTCATCTGATTCTTTGATCATCGCACTGGTTTACACTTCATCTATTCTTTCGTCATCACACTGGTTTACACTTCATCTGATTCTTTGATCATCACACTGGTTTACACTTCATCTGATCCTTTGATCATCACACTGGTTTACACTTCATCTGATTCTTTGATCATCGCACTGGTTTACACTTCATCTGATTCTTTCGTTATCACACTGGTTTACACTTCATCTGATTCTTTGATCATCACACTGGTTTACACTTCATCTGATTCTTTGATAATCACACTGGTTTACACTTCATCTGATTCTTTCCTCATCACACTGGTTTACACTTCATCTGATTCTTTGATCATCACACTGGTTTACACTTCATCTGATTCTTTCCTCATCACACTGGTTTACACTTAATCTGATTCGTTGATCATCACACTGGTTTACGCTTCATCTGATCCTTTGATCATCACACTGGTTTACACTTCATCTGATTCTTTGATCATCACACTGGTTTACACTTCACCTGATTCTTTCCTCATCACACTGGTTTACACTTCATCTGATTCTTTGATCATCACACTGATTTACACTTCATCTGATTCTTTGATCATCGCACTGGTTTACACTTCATCTATTCTTTCGTCATCACACTGGTTTACACTTCATCTGATTCTTTGATCATCACACTGGTTTACACTTCATCTGATCCTTTGATCATCACACTGGTTTACACTTCATCTGATTCTTTGATCATCGCACTGGTTTACACTTCATCTGATTCTTTCGTTATCACACTGGTTTACACTTCATCTGATTCTTTGATCATCACACTGGTTTACACTTCATCTGATTCTTTGATAATCACACTGGTTTACACTTCATCTGATTCTTTCCTCATCACACTGGTTTACACTTCATCTGATTCTTTGATCATCACACTGGTTTACACTTCATCTGATTCTTTCCTCATCACACTGGTTTACACTTAATCTGATTCGTTGATCATCACACTGGTTTACGCTTCATCTGATCCTTTGATCATCACACTGGTTTACACTTCATCTGATTCTTTCCTCATCACACTGGTTTACACTTCATCTGATTCTTTCCTCATCACACTGGTTTACACTTCATCTGATTCTTTGATCATCACACTGGTCTACACTTCATCTGATTCCTTGATCATCACATTGGTTTACACTCCATCTGAGCCTTTGATCATCACACTGGTTTACACTTCATCTGATTCGTTGATCATCACACTGGTTTACGCTTCATCTGATTCTTTCCTCATCACACTGGTTTACACTTAATCTGATTCTTTGATCATCACACTGGTTTACACTTCATCTGATTCTTTGATAATCACACTGGTTTACACTTCATCTGATTCTTTGATGATCACACTGGTTTACACTTCATCTGATTCTTTCCTCATCACACTGGTTTACACTTCATCTGATCCTTTGATCATCACACTGGTTTACACTTCATCTGATTCTTTCCTCATCACACTGGTTTACACTTCATCTGATTCTTTCCTCATCACACTGGTTTACACTTCATCTGATTCTTTGATCATCACACTGGTTTACACATCATCTGATTCTTTGATCATCACATTGGTTTACAATTCATCAAAATTGCATCATTATTTATCAAACTTGTCTATAATAATCATTTGTTGACAACAACTTTCAGATTCAAATTGTTGTTTATTTCTCAACAAAGTCCCTACTTTTACAGAAATTGTACTATTGTTAATTTGTACTATTTCCACCCTTGGAATGTTTCCTGTCCCTCGAATAAAACAAAAACTGTTTCTGTATATCTGCTGATTCGATTAATTTCACGCACAAAATACCAGTGTAAACATTTGATTATTTTTATCCAGACTTCTTTTTCATTCTTTTTTTTAGTATGACTGAAATATTTTGTATCCGAGTATAACTGTAGTTTCCATGGCAACAAGTAGCATCCAATGAGAATTAAATTAAACACAATCCAGAACTAGCTAAGAGTAAGATAACAATTAGGAGTTGTTTTTTTTTTACTTTTAGATTTCTTCAAAAGGACAGTTGTAGGGTAATGTTATGTTGTAATCAAGGGTGGATTAAAGAGGCGTACAAGGCCCTCCCTGACTTCAGAGAGGGACCCGCAAAGCTTCAAATTCACATTTTTATTCTAATAATAAGGGAATCTCAAATACGGAATACAGGTAGGCCTACGTAATCTAAGTTTTAACTTGTCAAAATTCAAATGATATTAATAACCAGTGTACTTTTTCTAAAATAAAAAGGTTCCGGAACTCCAATTTATGGCCGTCGTGTCATAAAGCTATAACACTGAAAATATAGTGCAGTAAACAGTAATTTTTTAAAATACGGAATAAAAAGTGACGGATCGCCGTTCCGGTGCGTTCCGCCAGAAAAAGCACATGTCAGTGATATTGTGTAATATCGTTGATAGATGGAATGAATCCACTAGTTAAAAATGAAACAAACTCACATAAAGACACGTATAAAGGTAACACACTCCGTTATTAGAATACGTACAATATTTTTTTAGTATAGGTCGTACATTGCATTTAGAACCTGGCAAACATAAGTGATCGAGAAGTAATTATCTGATTCTGTGTAAGTGTATGTGTATGTGTGTGTGTGTGTTTTTGTGTGTGTGTGTGTGTGTGGATGGGTGATGTTTTTTTTAATGGCAAGCATCACAACTTTATTCGGTTGTAATTTCAAATTGAAAGTACACATTTCTTGAAATGATGTGACATGTTTATCTGACATTTCTTGAAATGATGTGACGTGTTTTTTGGACATTTCTTGAAATGATGTGACATGTTTCTGAAGAGAGGTGTCATTGGAAATGATCTATTTCTGTTAGCTTCAATGTGAGAATGGCTCAATGATTAGAAGAATTTTATCTCCTAGAACCTTTAAGCCGCTATGGGGCTTTATTTTCCGCAGTATCCCTCTTTCATCCCCACCAAAGCCGACAGTACGATGGGAGACAAACGCGTAACTCACAGCATGCAGGTCTGCAGGTCGTGCTGCAGCATGAAAATCCGGCTGGCTACCATATCGCCGCACAATAGGGTTTTAGAATAAGCTTTCTGCTGATATTATAGTTATACTAGCTGTACCCTGCAAAACCTTTGCGTAGAGTTATATTCCTTCAGGTTTGATAAGTAGGCTAGCTAATTTTTGGTTTCGGACAGATCATATTTGTTCATGATTTTATTACAATTTAAAGATGCAATATGTTGTAGAAATACACACAAAAAAAATATGTAAATAGAATTATTTTACATTTTCGCCTTTGGGTTTCATGTTTGAAAACCGCAGAAACAACATTTATCGAATCGAGACGACGGCAAGACGCCATTTTGAATTCTTAATTTCTACTTTCGATATAACGCAGAAGCAAGACCGCTATTATTATATTAGATGTTGTTTCTTCATCTCCCCTTTCATAACAGTGGGGATTTTTTCTACGCCCGAATCTGTACCCGACCATAACCCGCCTCTGTATATGATTGTCGAAAGATGAAATGTATATATATATATATATATATATATATATATATATATATATATATATTTATATATATATACTTATAAGACGCATTTGCTGTCTGTCTGTTTGTCTGTCCCTTATAACTCAAGGGGTTGGAGGTAGGGATGGAGGAAGGGGGAGAGAGGGAGGGGGAGAGAGAGGGAGAGGGGGAGAGAGGAGTGAGGAAAACAGAGGGAGATGAGAAAGGGAGGGAGAGACGGAGAGAGAAAGGGAGAGACGGAGAGAGAAAGGGAGGGAAGGAAAGAGAAAGGAAGGGAGGGAGAGCGGGGGTAGGGAGGGAGATAGAGGGGAGGGAGGGAGAGAGAGAGTGGGAGAGAGGGAGGGGGAGAGTTAAAGAGAGAGGGAGGGAGAGAGAGATAAAGAGAGGGTTCAGGGAGGGGGAGAGAGAGAGGGAAATGAGGGAGGGAGAAAGGGGGAGGGAGAGGGAGGGAGAGAGAGGAAGAGGGGGAGAGAAGAGGGAGAGAGAGGGAGACGGGAGAGAGTGGGAGACGGGAGAGGGAGGGAGGAAGAAAGGAGGGAGGGAGAGAGTGGGTAGGGAGGGAGAGAAAGGGGAGGAAAGGAGAGAGGGGAGAGAGAGAATGGGAGAAATGGGGAGGGAGTGAGAGATAAAGAGAGAGAGAGGGGGCAGGGAGGGAGAGAGAGGGAGGAGGAAGGGAGTAAGGGGGAGAGAGGGGGGACAGGGGGTGAGAGAGAAGGAGGGAGGGAGAGAGGGAGAGAGAGGGAGATGGGAGAATTAGGAAGGGAGGGAGAGGGAGGGAGGGAAAGAGAGAGGCAGGGAGAGAGGGGGTAGGGAGAAAACAAAAGGTAAACAGAAAACCTTATTTTAAATCCGGGCAAAGCCGGGTACTTGCAACAAGTATATATATATATATATATATATATATATATATATATATATATATATATATATATATATATATATATATCATTCTTAATGTCAGGGACTAATATTGGACTAAAGTCTCCATCAGAAATTATTATTAAAAGTCTCACTAAGGATAATGAGGAAAGTACGTCATTCCTTCTACAGACCAGATATGATGAACTTAATTTTCTTTCCCCTTTATATTCCTAAATGACCAGCCCAGCAAAATTGCAATGGGCAGTAAATGGCGTGTTGTCCGGGAGATATCCGAAAAATCCATTAGAAAGGACCGTGTTGTCTGGCTGATGACCAGTCTAAATACCGGATGTGACCGCTGACATGGACATTGTCTCCAGAGGAAACAGACATTCCCATTATCTTTCTCTTCCAACTTTTGTGTTTACTGTTTTATTTATTATTATTTTTTATATACAAAAGAGTAGAGTTCCGAATAATTATAATTTATTTACAATAGGCCTCCTCTAAACTTTAATATGTGCTCTGCTGTATACTTATATGTTACCTAACAGAGTAGAGAATTGAAAATATGGCCATAATATTGCTGGAATATGCTAGATTATGTGTAGTTTTTTTTTTTTAAATGTTCGTAATTTAGGTTTATTCAGTGGTATAACAGAAAATGTACGGACAATCGCTTGATCAAACAATGTTAACGTTTTCTACGATGAATTTTCTACTTGGATATACGTTTTCATTAATACTCGCTGTACCCTGCAAAAACCTTTGCATAGAGTTCCGTCCCCTTAGGTTTGATCGGTAGGCAAGGTTATTTTTCGTTTCGGACAGATCCAATTTTTTTTCATGATTGTATTTTAAACTGGAATACTGTTGTATAAATTCTTTACTTTCGATTTAACGCAGAACCCACCGCTATTATTTATAAAGATTGTAATGGGGGAAGATCTCATTTATTCTAATATAAATTAAACCAGTTTCGTTGCTGTTTTCTAAATTAAATGACTCTTTATTTTTCTGGCAGATTTTTCCAGAAGATGAAAAAAAAACATTTTACATATTTTTGTAACTATTACATTTCAAATAAAATTGCAGAAATAGATAAACATTATATCAGATAAAACCAAAAAAAAAATTAATGCACGTGTGTGTGAAATGGCAGGTCTGTTGTATTTCTGCACCATCCATCAGATTCGGAAAATGGACAGAAAAAAACTGAAAGAGAAGCCGCAGACAAATATTTGATCCTAGATAAGGAAACATCGATAAAAGTTGGCTTGTCTCGAGTTGGAATTCATATATTCATAACTTTAATCTGTGCAGGGAAAAAAATATACAATAACATTTATGTAAATAAATACCAAAAAAAGAAAAAAAAATTAGAATCTGAGCCAAAGTTCCAGAACAAAATGAAATTGATGAAGACATAAACATTGTGTTTTTATTTATATATATTTTTTTAACGGATGAAACTCAACGCTGAATAAGTTTCGGATATAAATATTAATGTTATCGCACTTGGAAAATATTCTTCTGCTCGTTGAAATGAAAATTCCATTTAGTTATAAATATAAATATTCTTTTTTTTTTGTCTCTACAGATGGGAGACTTTAGGATTGAATGTCTGGAAATATGAGATTTAGTGACATGGATTTGATGGGACTGGTATTGAAATAGCTGGACCGTTCTTTGGTCTTTTCGGAGGGGGGGGGTTTGGGGCTGAGATCTTAGGCAGTTGACTTTTGGAGATTTGGGTGGGGACTCAAGACAAAACAATATTTCGGAGCCCTGATAGCAGCAAATTGGTCAGGGGTCGTTACATGAATGTGCCCTATGACAGTTGGGACCGTTGTTTAGCCTGGTTCAGTGCCCATAGATTAGAACGAATCTAAGAATATCGTTTCCGTTTAGTGAGATGAGAGATTGACAAAGTGTATAGAGTATGGAGGGTGTTTTGAATGTAACTTCTATATAAATAATAGCGGTGTGGGTTCTGCGTTAAATCTAAAGTAAAGAATTAATACAAAGTATTCCAGTTTAAAATACAATCATGAAAAAGTCGGATCTGCCCGAAACCGAAAAATAACCTAGCTTACCGATCAAGCCTAAGGGGATATAATTCTATGCAAAGGTTTCACAGGGTTTAGCTAGTATATATATTTATAAACTGTAGAAAGACATAAAAATAAAATCATGTTTTAGACTTTCTCATCTTAATATTAGCAATAGTTATGACTGTTAACCATAATGAGTAATAGTATTAATAATTATATATGTTAACCGTAAAGAACAGTGAAACTATTTATCAGACCCATGCCCTTTAAATCATTGTCCACGCAACACAGGAAGGAAACCTGACTGTTGCCGGGCTGAGGTGAATTAAAACGCGAGCACACCGGGCACACCGGGCATTGCACTGGGGCCCCAGAAATACTAATCGTACACTTTATTTGTCTAGCTATTATAGAGGGGGGGACACACAATTTCCTCCTGTACCCGGGGCCTCGTCCGACTTACATCCCCTTATGTTATAATTGGGGTGGCGCTTTGTAGCGAGCAGGGACTTCATACTTACATGATGACCTGCATGAGGTGGGCTACGTGTTGTAATCCTGGCGAGGTTGAGTCACCTGAAATGTCCCCGTAGTGTCTCCATAGCCATTGCACTATGAAAGAATGGTACTCTAAAAACCGTTCATTTAATGGTTTATAGAATCTAAACTTCTCATCCTTTCAAGGTACTTGTAAATTTAAAAAGAATGGTGGAGGGGGAAGATTAAAATTAAACATTTTAATTTTTCAAACATTGAAAAAGGTGTATATATTTTTTTTAAGACTTATGTGGACGTTATAGGTATGGAATCACATCGCCTAATAACCTGGTCATTGCTGAATATTAAGGCTGCATCTGTGCCAATTTGGTTCATCATCACCATTTCATAAACGTATATATCTATATTTAAAAAAAAGAATTGTTTCTTTCGTCGTCGTGTTGAAGTACTGACTATCTGAGATATAGTCCGGAATGACTCGCAACATGTTGTTGTTAAAATTTTTTAAATGTTAAAACATTTCTGTGCTGTCTTCTCGACCTAACTAAATGTTATTAATTTTTTTAAAAAGTTGATGGTTTTATGAAGTCATTCCTCACACCACCCACCATTCCAGACTACATTTTTTCCTTTTGATTTGTCTTGCAGTCTGACGCCCACTCAAGTTACTCCAAATAGAGTTAAGATGGAAATCAAGTACACAGTGTGATTCAATCCCTTGCTAAAATCGTCTCTTCATATTTCCTGTTCAACTAGATTCTCTCCCCTCTTTGTTGCTTGTGCTTCATTTGATAACTCGCTTTTTTGACAAAGTTAACTGTTTGATATGCCTTTTATTTATAGTGCCACGTCACGAGATTTGAGATTAAATTTGATTATTGGCATTTTGTGTGTGTGTATGTGTGTGTGTGTGTGCATGTGTGTGCTATAGCTGTGATGCTCTAAGCCCATATTTAATATTCGAAAAAGATATTTAAAAAAAAAAAAAGTAAAACCGGAAGTCATAATAGTGCGTTATATCAAATGTATGGAAGAAATAAAAAACTTCATTCGTATCGTCATCATCTAACGTCATCATCTAACGTCATCATCAAACGTCATCATCTAACGTCATCATCTAACGTCATCATCTGTGTCCTTGCCAACTTTAACGCGATTCCACCGTTAAAGCTCATGAGAAAAACAAACAAACAAACAGGCAGACATATATTAATAAATAATAATAAAAATTCTTTAATGTCTATTCTTCTTTTTCTACAGCCCATTTAGGGCCCTGGCCTGCCATACTACTCTTCTCCACTTTTCCCGATCCATGGTCTTCTTCCTCCACTCTTTCATTCCTATGGCCTTAAGGTCTTTCTCCAGTTCCTCTAATCATAAACTTCTTGGGCCTTTTCTCATTGGGTGTTTGCCTTATATATTGCTTTAATGTATGTATATATGTATGTATGTATATATATATATATATATGTGTGTGTGTGTGTGTGTGTGTGTATGTGTGTGTGTGTGTGAGTGTGTTTGTCGCCTAGATTATGACGGTTAGTACGTTCGAAATTCAGACACCAGGCGACGACCATGTATATTATGTATTTATAATTACTTTGCTTTGTTGTAATAATATGTTATCCTAGTCATAACCTCTTCCCCCACCTACATTTTTTGTCACCCAGTTGAAATTTCCTTAAGTTTGCTCTTAATCGCCTTACGACATAGTTACTTTAGCGCAAGATGGAAAAGTGATATGTTTGGAAAGGGCATTAACTCTAACTATTAGAACTCCTCTCATTTCACTATTGCGTGGTGCTCTCCACCTGTCAGTCTTTTGTTTCTCCCTTTCTTTTGCCTCAATGTCTATAGCACAGAAATGTACCATGGCTGGAAAGAAAACAATGCACTTTTTACTGATTAAAGAAAACAAAAAAATCACTTGAAAGTCTTTAATTGTTAATGTTGTTATGGATGAGAATAAAATATTAATTATACTTATAATTTTTTACACAAGTAGTGAAGAGATAAGATACAGAAGATAAATTTAGACATTCGTAAATCACTGTAGACATTTTGTAGATTAATGTAGACATTCGTAAATCAATGTAGACATTTTGTAGATCAATGTAGACATTTGTAAATCAATGTAGACATTTTTAGATTAATGTGGACATTCGTAAATCAATGTAGAAATTCGTAAATCAATGTAGACATTTTGTAGATCAATGTAGACACTTGTACATCAATGTTGACATCCGTAACACATGATAGACATTCGTAAAACAATTTAGAAAGAAATTCAAGGATCAATGAATATACATTCGTAGTTCAGTGTAGACATTTTGTAGATCAATTTAGACATTCCTAAATAAATGTTTTAATTCGTAAATGAATGTAGACATTTGTAAATAAATTACGGTTTTCATTAACTATTTCCTACAAAAGGCAGATCCTTGTTTGGTTGCAGGTCCTTAATTTGTTCCTGACCATTTCATAAGTAGCCTTTTATAGAGACCACTCAGCTAATTGTGATTACCAATCGGAGTTCAGGCAATGCTGCTCGTGGAGAAATGATCAATATGAACGTTCTTAGTTCAATGTAATCATTTATTAATCACTGAAAACATTTGTTAATCACTGAAAACATGCGTAAATCACTGAAAACATTTGTAAATCACTGAAAAAAGTCTATTATCAATGCAAAAGGAACATAATGAAAAAAAAATAAAAACATTACAAATTTAAATCTTGTTTTGTTTTTTTTAATTTCTAAAGAAGCATCCACTAAAATTAAAAGAAATGTTTTGAGAAAGTTTTACTTTCTGACATGCCTACCAAGCTAACATTCGAACCCGCCACAAGGAGTGTCAGCCTCTGGAATTACGAGAAGCCCAGGGTGAATCGCGTTATATCTAGTTGTGTATGTGTGTGTGTGTGTGTGTGTGTGTCAGAGAAATCCAGTTGACAAGTAGCGGCATTGCTAGATGGTTTTCCTAGGACATCATACTGTACATTTACCTACCCCCCTCCCCTCAATGTATCTTCGCCTTTTCTCCTGGCAGTGTAAAAACTGCCCAGCTCTTAATGGACATACACTGGATGGGCAGACGGCAAGGCACTGGATGGGCAGACGGACAGACACTGGATGGTCAGACGGACAGTAACTGGATGGGCAGACGGGTACACAGTAAATGGGCAGACGGACAGACACTGGATGGACAGATGAACAGCCAGTGGATGGGCAGACGGACAGTCACTGGATGGGAGGAAATTCCAAGAGAATCTAAGGCAGTGAAAGCAGATGAAAACCCAAATGTTAAATAAAAAAATACCCAGAAAAAAATAACACATTTTTCTTCCCTGAGATGAGAAACATCAGAGCAGTGCAATGTCTTCCATCAACAGTAAAAAGACATAAAACTCAAGTGACCCCATGGTTCAGTGAATCTGAGACGAAAAACACTTCCGGAAACAATCGTGTTACTTGAACGCTGATGCCGAAAATATATGTCTTTACTCGTGCTATCGTTCTCTCTTACCCCCCCCCTCTCTCTCTCTCTCTCTCTCACCCACACTCACATCGACACATTAAGTACATATTTGTTCACTGCGCATGAGTTCAATACTGATTCACTTCATTCTCTATGAGACAGTTCGCTCTACATTGCCAGTGTGTGTGTGTATGTGAGTGAGTGGGGGGGGGGGGTGACATTCAGACAACGCACTTGTACTTTGTTGAAAACGTTTCAAAGTAATGAACGGCACAACAGAATGGCCGTGAAAAGTTCATTTTAATCTGAGGAGACCGTAAAATGTCTATAAATCTGGCATTGTCTCTGAATACCTTTCTGATTTTAGACCGAATGAAGAGGAATAAAATAATATTATAATAAATGGATGTCTGGTCGATACGGGGGTAAAGGACATTAGATGAAGATGTCTGTCGTCTGTACAGATTCGTTTAGCATTGTGCCATGACATGGATTACTTGGTCCATTAATGGAGGGAAGTCAAAACAAAGAAAACGATAAAAAAGAAATACTGACAGATAGACAAATATAGATGTATATTGATATATAGATATAGAAAGATGTGTGTGTGTATATATATATATATATATATATATATATATATATATATATATATGTAAAGAGAAAGAGAGAGAAAGAGAGAGAGAGAGAGAGAGACAGACAGAAATAAGACAGACAGACATAAAGATAGACAAATAGACTAAAAGACAATTAGACAAATAGACACATAGACAAACAGACAGAGAGATAGACAGATAGACAGACAGAAAGATAGATAGATAGATAGATTTCCATGTTTACATTATTGGTGCCTAAATTCATTATTTCTTAGGTTATTTCCACATGTAACAATAAGATGAGAAACCCGCATCAGTTTATTGTACGAAAAATCAAAACTTCCTTTTTTAACACATCTCTGTCTGTGAAGTAAAGTGAAGTAAGAAGTGGCTAAATTCCAGGGGGTGGGGGGGGGTAAAGAAAAATGTAGAATCTTAAGCCACCAATATTTGTTTTAATTTGATAGAAGGCAGAATCAAGAGTAGAGCAAGTACTGGGTCACTGAGCTTGACCCATTCCCCATATGACCCATCAAGTTCTTGACCAGACCCATCATGACCCATGACCCATTGAATGTTGTTATTTTCAAGATGGCGGCCGTCGCCATAGAAACCATTTTGAAATAAAAAAAAAATCGCGCGACGACGGGTTTTTTTTTTAGGGTCGGACGGAGACTAAGGATGGGTCGTGGGTCAGGGAACATTGACCCATGATCCATGTGACCCATCCAATTTTGCGACCCATTTGACCCATTGACCCATTACTTGCTCTGATCAAGAGTAGTGTACAGTATTTAAATTAACTAATATCAATGAGATATGTAAATAAAACAACTTTTTTGGGCCGCGGGCTGGACAGAGCAGCCTACCTACTCGGGCCGCAGTGAGTGCATTCTGCATTCCTAGGCCAACTTGACTTTTGTCCACCAGACTAGAAAGTTGAATGTTCGAATCAGTTTATTTCTTGTTTCTGTTTCACAGGTTTGATGATTAACATTATGTTTTGATGTGAAAAATGTACTAATAGTCCATGAATTAGTTGCAAGTTTTCCTAATGGTAACATTGTTTTGTTAACTCTACTGGACACAAGGCTTTTTTTTACTTTAATCAGACTGAAACTGTATAGCAAAATGACGTCACCAGCCCATCTATCTGTCATCACACTACAATCAAATGACAACGCATTCATTGGTGTGAGGTGACATCTTCAGATGTCACACTTGTCATTCATTACTGGTATCTCGTGACTCGTCTATCCGGCTTATTAGTTGATTAATAGGAATGTGCCGGATAATCATTAATTAGCTATTCAAGACTTCGTCGTTAACCACCATATCCTTTGATGCCATAGTGTTAATATCCTCATTTATTAAGGCAAACTGGTGTATGTGATCAAACTGTTGCATGTAATCAAACTGTTATATGTAATCGAACGGTCTTATTTAATTACAATGTTGCATCTCATCAAAATGTTGCATTTTATCAGAATGTTGTAATTTAACCAAAATGTTGTATTTAACCAAAATGTTGTATTTAATCAAAATGTTGTATTTCACTGATGCTTTTGATTGTGCCAGCTCCGTTTTATTTTCTTTATTTTTATCGGTCACGTGATGAATGTTTCATACGGGGGGGGGGGGGGGGAACCAGGGGGGAAAAAAGTAATAAAAATACAACAGACACAAAGAAAATTGAGGAAATAAAACTTCGCTCACTCTTGATTAGTGCTTGGTTTGTCCATCGGTGGCGTCTCAAAGTGTCTTTGGTGGCCATAGATGGAGGTTCCCCCATTTAGCCACCACAATCCCCCAAAAAGAGAAAGGTCTGTGTCTCAGAACATTCTAAATTTGTATTGGTTTAACTCAAAATCGAACCATCCAGCGCAAAAGTACCCTAGTAGAACTACCTCTGCGCCCTGCCCCTTAATACGCCACTGTTCCCAACAGTTGTTTTCAAAGTCAATGGAGACTCCTGCGGTCAGTGAGGTCCGCAGTTGATGATGGGGGTGGGGTGAGGAAGAGGGCAGTCTGGTAGCCGCCTACAATGTTCGCGCCGTAAAACAAAAAAAGTCATTAAAAAAAAACCAACTAGAATTGTACCACGTCCCTGGGGGCGGGACGGGTGGGGGGGAGGGGAGGGGAGGGGGGGAGAGGGCCACTGTACGGATACGTCTGCTTAATGTTATTGAGTGGCGGTGGACAGTTGATTGAGTTAGGAGACAGCGGCACTTAATAGAGTATCAATAACACAAGTTTGTTGGCTTGTGCCGATGGAGAACTATCAAGTGCTTTTGTGTTTAGCGGCAGGGTCAATAGGAGCTGGGGGTCCGTGATAGAGGAGCTGGGGGTCAGTGATAGAGGAGCTGGGGGTCCGTGATAGAGGAGCTGGGGATCCGTGATAGAGGAGCTGGGGGTAAGTGATAGAGGAGCTGGGGGTCAGTGAAAGAGGAGCTGGGGATCCGTGATAGAGGAGCTGGGGGTCAGTGATAGAGGAGCTGGGGGTCAGTGATAGAGGAGCTGGGGGTCCGTGATAGAGGAGCCGAGGGTGCGTCCTAGAGGCTGTTGTCCGTAATAGAGCTGTGCCCTCCACAGTGCTGTGGTACTTCGTAGTACTGTGGGCCGTCATACAGTCATGGTTCATCATAGGTATGTGGTCCAAAGTAGTGATGTGGTGCATCACGAAGTTTTGTCCTCTGTGGTGCTGTGGTCCAACATAGAGTTGTAGTCCGTCTTAGAGCAGTGGCCCGCCATACAGCTGTGGTCTGTCATAGAACTATGATCTGCCTTGGAGCATGTGGTCCTTCAGAGATATTTGACTCGTCACTGAGAAGTGCCCTGTCTTAGAATCTTTTCACTTATAAACAAAAAGATGAGATTATTGGTTTATGAGTTCAGTTCTACTTAAATCAAAACATAGTCCCAATGTATAACCTGTGTCAAAAGATATGTTCATATTTTACAGAGTCGTGTTTTCATATAATTTGATTTTAGTAATACTTTAGCAAGTTGTTTACCTGTTATTATGTGTATGTTTATCATTATTGTGTGTATGTTTCTCATTATTATGTGTATATTTCTCAAAAAAAAAATGACAATGTGCTGGTACACATTTAGGAAATGTTATAAGGTTCAATTAATGATTTTTCTCTCTTTCTTAACTTTCTTAACTTGGCACAAATTCAGAAGGTAAACATGTTTTTTTTTTAAAAAAATGAAAACAAAACTTTGCTTTTAACAACGGGAAAGGTCCCGACCACTGAATATATCGCCTTATTAAAAAGTCCTATATAAATGACTGAAAAGATCGTCGTTTTTATGTCATTTTCCGTTTTATAATTTAACACTTAAATATTGATACAAAGTAGAACATACACAACTATGGCGGCTTTTGGAAGATCCAATTTAAATAGAGTACTCGCATTCTGTATTACGTATATTATGTGAATCCGATTATCATTCCCTGCACTACTTTAAATTGAACATGAATTATATAAAAATATGATATTTGAAGTCGTTACATTTGATTTACAAACACGAACAATAGACAAGTCTGTATCATCTGATCGTATTGTTTGTTTAATTTTCAAAACATCAAAAAATGTGTAAAATTTATTATTAACTGCATATATTTTTGTTCCTTCGGAAATTTTACTTTATAGACATTTGGTGAGTTTCTTGAGGGCTAGGGGCCCTGGAGATGGAGCAAACTCTTCCTATAGGTTAAGAACACACTAACTCTAGGGGATGGGCTAGTTTTCCTATAATTAAATTCGTCCCTGTGTTGGCTCATTCCATTGTCTCTAATAAGACAGGCAACATATTCTACAAGTCGGTGAATTCTACAAGTCGGTGAATTCTACAAGACGGTGTATTTAAGACGATTAAATGTATAGACTTATTTTCATGATACTAAAAGGCGCAACCAGTTAGATAGGTGTTTTTGACCTGAAACCCTTTTGTTTTTCCTAGTTGCCCGATAGGTAATTCCCGTTGTTTATAAATATTTACTTCAGTTTGTGCTTGTTGGGGAAAGGGTGGGTGATGATGGGAGCGGAAGAAAGAAAACGAAAGTGAAAAAAAACAACAAAATGGCGGGTGATGAACCCGACAACGTTTGTGTCTAGTACGAGTTTTATTGGCAAATTTATTGAGTTCAACTTGAGGATCATTTGAATCTGAAGCGAAACATGGAGACATGGTGATTTGAGCATGGGGAAATATGTGATATCAGCTCATTGTTGGATGAAATATATTTTGGGTAAGGGATTGGGGGGTGGGGGGGTGGATTGTTGCGGAAGGGGTTGGTTGCTGGGTGAGGATAAGAAACCAGTCTTGCCAGTTGGTGGTCGAGAGTATAACTGGCGAGGAGGTGCTTACCGCATATTACGTCATAGACCGCGTCAAACGAACAGGGCCGAAATTACAGATAGGCTGACTAGGCCATGGTCTAGACGCCCCCGCGAAATAACTCGGCCCCAAAATGTTGAGTAGTATTCACAAAAATTTTAAAAAAAAATGGGGCCTCAAATTTTTGTCGGCCTAGGGCTCCTAAAATTGTAAAATCCGGCTCTGCAAACGAACACAAACACAATTTTTGTACAACTTGTAGTAACACAAACTCCTTTCTTATAAAAAAAAAATTGGCTGCACAAAAATGTTTTACTGACGTCATAGAAACATGAGCTGTTTATAGATTTTACTCTATAACTTGTTGTTTTATAGTTTTTACAGCTTTTTCGTGCACGCTGTACAAGTTTCAGAAGTTCCATACATAAAACATAAACACAAGTTGTTAGCCTGGATACATTTTACTCTAAAAATTCCTTTTTTTTAAAAAAAAAAGATGCAAATTACACTAACCAGTGCTGATTTTGTCAATAGTATACAAAATTTTACACGTAATATAGGATAAGTGCATCCACATAACTTAGATTTTAGTCAAATTAAAGTCATGTTCTCACGTCAACGTAAGACTCTATGAAGATATTATACACAATCGTACATTATAATCACACGTCAACTTAAGACCCTCTCCCCCCTTCCCCTCCCTCCGGAGATATTATATGCACCAACTGAAATATTAAATAAACTCTATGTACAACTATTCCTTACCGTTTCCCCCTCCAAGCATGATGTCACAATATTTATTCTCTCGTTTTACTGAATTTTCAACAGAGGATTTAAAAATGTTAAACAAAGGGAGTATTTTACGATTGGTGGGTCCGGGGGTGGGGGTGCAGTTTAATCTTTGTTTTTATTTCCAGATTACAAGCAGAATGAATAAATAATGAGAGGAAACAATATAGTGTGTCAAAAAAATCCAAAGATTTGAAAGTTTTGATCCAGAACATTTTGGAACACAGATACCTAATTTTCAAGTCTGGGGGAATTTTTTTTTGTTTTTGTTTTCTAGAATGTCACAATACACGCCATTTATCTTTCCATAGAACAATTATTTGTTTGTTTTTAAAAGCTGGCAGACACGAGGAAGATGTCTACATTGGAATATATAGGAATGACATCAATAACGTCACGGAAAGTTGAGTGCATAGAATGTATAATTGAATTAGTTGAAGAAGAGAAACTAAAGGGACATAAAAAGTTGTGGGGAAAAAAAGCAGGAGATGACCTCCCTTGTGCTCAACACACACAACCCCTTTATATGTCTTGGTTAAAGAAACAGTTCAATATTCTATGTGTGATTCGACCCAGCGTCCCTTTCCCGCTAAAGGAAAATTTACTTATTCATAGGTCTTTCAAATGGGTTATTACTAAGCGACATAAAATGAAGTACTTAACAAAAAGGTACGCTGAGATGAACAGACATAAGGACATATTGGGACTATATTGAGACATCCATTGAAATAAAATCGATGGCTATAAGTTGAGCATACTAATTCAAAATACTGCGCAGTATAATTAGCCCGCTTATATAGATAGAAAATTATGTAAATTAAAATAAACTGGAGTGAACTAAAGTGTTGATATGTTATTGTTATCTGATGTACCTAGTTATGAATCTTAGGGCTGTTTTAATGCGTAGACCTGGTGGCGTCAAATGTCATATGAACCGTAAACTTGAAGGCGTTAAATGTCATATGAAACGTAAACTTGGGGGCGTTAAATGTCATATGAAACGTAAACTTGGTGGCGTTTAATGTCGTATTCAGTTTACATTAGAAGAGATTAATACTACCGAAAATATAAATACGAAGGCGTTAAATGTCAAAAGTATAAAATAAATATGTCTGATGATAATATTATCAAATGAAGTTGGGCAACACAACTACCGAAGTAAGATAATCTCAAGGTTTTTGTTTCTGCGTTTTCTCCCAGAATGTTTGGTGACGAGGTCAGAACATTCAACCCAAACCACTGCAACTTTCACACGACGCAATAAAACCATCATTCATATAATGATAGCGATAAACAGTTGATGTCAACCAAAGATAAACTGTTATCACACGACTGGAAACTGGAGAAAGGATCGATGGAAATCAATTATACACCGTAATAACAAACGCCGAGACCTGGTTAGTTGAAATCTTGTCAAGAACGCTGGAAACAGGTTTTCATATTTTATTGAAACATTGTTGTTGAGCTACTGAGATAAGACAGTTTGAAGAAAGAAGTTAAAAGCCACAAGGGAATATTAAATTTGTTGGAAGGAAAATAAAAGTAACCAATAATTTCACTTTACGATGAGTGGATTGAAAAAGATATATATATTTTTTTTATTCAAAGAGAAATTGAAATAAAAAAGAGCTTTGAGAAACATTTATTTTCGCTTTTTACAACTGATGGCAGATACTGTGTCTTATAATTTATTCCAACTGATGGCAGATACTGTGTCTTATACTTTATTACAACTGATGGCAGATACTGTGTCTTATAATATAGAGCAGTGGTCCTCAAAGGGATTCATAATGTGCCCCCGAGGGTATATTGAAAAAAAAACTGGCGACGGGGGGGGGGGGGTGGGGGTTGAGGGGGGGGCTGACATTCGTTCGATTGTAGACCTGAGGGTCCCTGGTTTAGGTCATGTTGGGGGTTACCACAACGTCCCCCCCCCCCCGTGATGCCTCCATGGCCGTTGTACTATCGATTATGTGGGGGGGGGGAGATGGTGAAAGAAGGGGCATTATAAAAACTGTCCCATTAGTGGTTTATATATAATCTAAAAGATAAACATCTCATCCGTATAGGCACTTCACATATCAACTCTGGCTTCATGGTCTGCACATGAAGAAAAATGGAGGCGGTGCATACATGAAAAGTAAAAACCACACCAACCTACTACAGATGAAAGCAATGTTTAGATAGGTTGGTACACTAATTGAAGGTTTGTACACTAATTTACAGATTTGTACACTAATTGATAAGTTTGAACACTAATTGACAGGTTTGTACACTCATTGACAGGTGTGTACACTAATTGACAGGTTTGTACACTACTTGAATGTTTGTACACTAATTGACAGGTTCGTTCACTAATTGACATGTTTGTACACTAATTGACAGGTTCGTACACTAATTGACAGTTTTGTACATTAATGGACAGGTTTGTACACTAATTTACAGGTTCGTACACTAATTGACAGGTTCGTACACTAATTGACAGGTTTGTACATTAATTTACAGGTTCGTACACTAATGGACAGGTTTGTACACTAATTTACAGGTTCGTACACTAATTGACATGTTCGTACACTAATTGACAGGTTCGTACACTAATTGACAGGTTTTATGTCCTATGTATAGTTGTTTTTTATTTTTTTTTTTTGTGAACAAATAACAGTGGATTGAATTGAAATTAGACATGAGTGTATGCACTCAATTTATGAAAGTAGCAAATAAAAGTGGATTGAATTGAAATAGATTAGATTGTATATTATTCAAATTCAAGAAAGTAGCCAATGATATTTGACTTGGGCAACTAATTTATCCATTGATAGCTTGATATTAGTAACCAGCCAATGTAAGACACGTGAGTTCTTCTAGCGGACAGGACTGCACTGATACTATAATCCATTGGGTCAGGTTCATGTAGTAAGTCAGTTCATTTCTCCATGCCACCATGAAAACTTACATTGTTATGTAAGTTAACGATACTGTTCAAAAGAAACATTTCAATAGATACAAATAATTCGAGAGATCATGAAGCAATAATGTATTCTTCACGTAATGGGGGAGAGGCATATATTTTATGTATTAATGTATATTTGACAAAAAAAAATATGTTAATCTTTTCCTCTTCTCAATCGAATAAGTGGATAATAGAAGGGAAAAAAAGAGCAAACACAATTTGTTGTTATTTCATTTTTTGTCCCCGTTTTGTCTGTCTGTCCGTCTGTCCGTCATCACCCTAGATCTCAACAACCATAAGTCCTAGACCCATGATGTATATATCATTTTGTAGGTCTTGGCCTGCCAAGAAATGACTTTTTTCTATTTCGCGATCTGACCTCTCAGGGCCGTAAAAGGGGCCTTATAAAGTACCGTTTTTTACTATACAAGCTATATTAATAATGGACCGCCCTATATCTCAGCAACCATAAGTCCTAGACCCATGATGTATATATCATTGTGTAGGTCTTGGCCTGCCAAGTGTACATCAAAAGTCCATTTCGCGATTTGACCTCTCAGGGCCAAAATATAAGAGTTTTTTATGTACCGTTTTGCTTATATTTTAAATATAAATAATAAAAGCTAATCAAAGGGGCGTAATCATTATTTATTTTTGTAACAGTTATTCAACATGACTTACTTCCCGTACTTTATATAAACATTCAACAATTGACGGAGTTTTCGGACGATTAAATGACTACAATTTAGAATGTTTCAATTATGAGTCCTATTTCAGTGACCACAAACCACTTGTAGTTAGATTTAAGAGAAAATAATTTTGTTTTCAAATATAAAGAAACGTCCTTTTAATATCTTTTTTCAGATATATGCATTACACAATTGAATTTATAAACATTTCCAAAATTTACAAATATTTACTGAAAGATAACAAACGTACTGATACATAACATGAAAATGCGCTAACACGTCCTGTGTCCAGAATGGAACAGGCTTAATTGCTTATTTTTTTAAATATATAAAACTTCTGACTGCCTTTACAATCGTACATTTGTCTTTGTCAAGAAAAGTGAAGTTCTCCTGTTTACATTTTTTTTTTTTTTTTCTGAATGCCATTTTGTACGCGTGGGCTTTTACACGGCACTTACTGGATTCTATTCACACATAACATAGACCGGTTAAACCAAAATGGATTGACGGTTTTGAGCAGGCCGTCTGTATAGAGGGACTGATGGTGAATGGTTGTCATAGCACTTAGCTATTTCTGTGGTAATGGGACTTGAAATGTAATGGTACTTAAACAGTGACGTATTTTATTGGCATCGCTCGACTTTCATGAATTTATGCTATTAGTCACTTTGATCGAGGATTATTTTTTTTTCTGCTAATTTAAATGATAATATAGCCAATGAGATTTGTTTCCATCCTGCTCAGTCGTGTTTAATGCAAAGTTTGTCAAGATGAAACTTTTTTTTGACGTTCATGAATCTAGTAGACTGGCAAGATTTATATGTTCCTTCATTTCAACATCATCACTGCCTTCTCAACCTTATCTGGGTTAGTGGCAGTATGGGCCAGCAAACTGCAGATCTCCAAACTACTGTGGGACAGGAACAACAGATCTTCAAACAATTGAAGGCCAGCAACAGCAGATCTTCAAACAATTGAAGGCCAGCAACAGCAGATCTTGAAACAATTGAAGGCCAGCAACAGCAGATCTTCAAACAATTGAAGGCCAGCAACAGCAGATATTCAAACAATTGAAGGCCAGCAAACAACAGATCTTCAAACAACTGTGGACAAGCAAACAACAGATCTTCAAACAATTGAAGGCCAGCAAACAACAGATCTTCAAACAACTGTGGACAAGCAAACAACAGATCTTCAAACAATTGAAGGCCATCAAACAACAGATATTCAAACAATTGAAGGCCAGCAAACAACAGATCTTCAAACAACTGTGGACAAGCAAACAACAGATCTTCAAACAATTGAAGGCCAGCAAACAACAGATCTTCAAACAACTGTGGACAAGCAAACAACAGATCTTCAAACAATTGAAGGCCATCAAACAACAGATCTTTAAACAACTGTGAGCCAGCAACAACAGATCTTTAAACAACTGTGGACAAGCAAACAACAGATCTTCAAACAATTGAAGGCCAGCAAACAACAGATCTTCAAACAACTGTGGACAAGCAAACAACAGATCTTCAAACTATTGAAGGCCAGCAAACAACAGATCTTCAAACAATTGTGGGCCAGTAAACAACAGATCTTCAAACAACTTACGTCATCAAATTTTTCAAACGAATTGTCCTTTGGTTATATATTCAAAACTAAAACTACTAAAAATGTCCATCATTCTGAGTAATAATAATTGAATTTAATAAAATGGATTTATAAAAATCATTTTGACATCTGCAGTAGTCACATAATAATTGTAAAATTATTTTTAAAATTTCACCCATAGAATTTTGAAAAATCATGTGTAGGCCAATAGAAATATATTCAACCCAGACGAAACATACAAGATTTAAGTAAAACGAGATTTACAACATAGCTTGTACACAGATCATTAGAATTTTTTTTATTTATGTCAGTAGATATTGGAGAACCCACATAATGAAGCGGCAGGCCGTTAGAACTTTCATATGCCTAAATTGTCTTATTTCTGTATTTGAGCACTTCCAATGCCCAAGCTATCTGGTCAATGCCCATTAGCGTATTGACCACACATCAACTATTTTTTATTATATCATAAGATTATAACCCTGTACACACACTAAATACGTTTTCTATTCCCAGGTCAAGCTCTGACCACCAGACTTTAAAAAACAGCCATGACTTTTATTAATTCTTGGACATCAACCGTCCATCTGAAAATGAGTCCCAATGAAAGGTCACCAAAGTCCATTTACTTGGTCTGGTCATGTGATTGCTACGTCATCTGCCCTTATTTATATAGAGAAGAGCTGGTCACATATTTGACATACATATATACATATACAGTATATACAGTGGTGCCTGTACACTGTGAGACTCTCCCATTTTGAATCACCACACTTTTTTTTGCACAAAAGGTATTTAGAGCTTAGACTTACATAAATATTGCTTAAACAAAAGAAATTAGCTGCTGGATTGCGCAGTTGATAGTGAACTCGACTCACGTGCAAAGGGTACAGGATTATATCCTTGCTAAAGCCAATAAAATTCCCCGCTGACTTGGAGAGGAGATGGGCACCACCAAGTCTGTAACGTATGAAAGCACGATATATATATATATATATATTTCTATTCGTTCCCCCAAACGGCCATATTGGTTTAGGGTTTAACAAAATATATTGTTAAAAAACATATGTTTAGAACATATATGTAAGGACAGTGAAAATAGATAGATAGACATAGACAGTCATATTGTTAGATAGATAGACAGATAGATTGAGTGATAGATTGATAGACAGAATTAAGTAGACAAACGAATTGCACGGACAGTGGAAATAGGTCAGGACTGATGATTAATAGCAGCAGCGTGTAGAGTTAGGTGTTACGTAATTAGACAGCTGGGAAGACGAAGGCGGGGCGAAAGGGACAGCGTTGGTCAGTTGTAGGGACGCGGAGATATACAGGTCACGACAGAAAGAGAGGGGGGCAGTGTAGTTTTTGTTAAGTTTGAAGAAGGGAGTTAATTAGGAAGAAACGAAGGGATGAGTAGGAACTGTAGTATTGTATTGACGGAACGACAATTGAGGTAGTAATTTATTGTGTAGAATTGATTTAATATTTGATGTTCACTCTTGGATATAAGTGCTTTAGATCATTCAATAAAGTGATTTTAATTAATAGAACGGAGTTTGTGAATTTGCATTAGTTGTGTGAAAAGAAAGAAAAGGAAAGAAAGTAATTAAATAGAAAGAAGATAAAACAACACCATCGCCATACCTGAAACCAACCATAGCCATCCCTGACAATATATATGATTAGTACAACGGTGGTCAAAAATAGATGGTTAAACTCTCTCTGGGTCAGTTGAATAAGTGTTTTTTATTTGTTTTGTTTTATAATAGTTCATTACTCTGTTTATAGTAGTTCATTACTCGGTTTATATTAGTTCATTACTCTGTTTATAGTAGTTCATTACTCTGTTTATAGTAGTCTTTAATTTTTTTTTGGTTTTCTTGCTAACATTTTAATAATTATACTTGAAAAGAGTTTCAACGTTCACCTAGCCAAGTGGGTCCTCACAGTCCATTTAGACAAAGCTTGGACAAAAACACTTTGATAAGAAATGTCCACCACCATATTATTGTGAAAAAAAAATTAAATATTAATGTAAGGAAAAATTGTTTCATTCCCTTTACTCGTTGCTTTTTAAACATCCCAGCCATAAAACCCAGGATGGGTTTAATAAACACATGTCTTTAAGTGGTTTATCTTTTATATTAACTGACGATCCATTAGTCACCTACAGTTGAACAAACTCAGTCTATGTTTGCAAAACATACATTCATACAATGTATGACTATCTTCATATTAGTTTGACATAACAGAAATCTAGAAACTCACACTCTATAATAAATCCATGCAGCATTAATTAAATACATTTCATTTCTTGTGATATCTCGATAATAAGACACATATTAATGGAGAGTGAGCTATCAGTAATCTCTTGAATAGTAAAGACTTCTCTATTAATTGCTATAAAATGGTCAAGCATTTGAACTAACGGGCAGAAAGAAAACTTTTAAAAAAATGAGCTTAGAAGAAGAAAAAAACCCAGATAAAACCCAGTTATTATTTTCCTCGTTCCAGCCCGTGTTATTATTACTTTTTTTTTTAACCTCTCTCTTTCTCTCTATTTATTTAAATCATACTCTTGTTGTCAATGAATGCGCATGCGCCTGTTTAATCTCGTGGAAGCCGCGGGCGCGGAAGAGGGGAATTGACAACGATAAGCGCAGAAGGTCTTTAGGCAGAAGTACACAGTAGATCAGCAGAAGCGGACCGGAAGTGTGAAGAATCGGATGATAGCAGACGATCACATGAACAGACACAAGAGAGAGATTGAGAGGTGGGTGGAGAGGAGGAGAAGGGGGGGGGAGGGGTAGAATAGAAAGATGGAAAGAAGATAAGAATAATAAAAAAAAATAAACAGCTGAATGTTAAATCAAATTTATTAAGGCTGAGAAGTTTCAGAAGAAAATTACTTGTTCAGGGGCGCTATCACTGCCGGCTGTAAGACGAGTAATTTGTACAACTTGGAGTGCTCATTTTTAGAAATCAGGTGATGAACAGAAAAACATAAACAAAAGTGTTGAAAATAATAACATTGAGAATATATTTTTATGGGAATGGTTCCAGTGTTGTATTGTCTAGTGGATGAAGCGTAAAAAAGACAAGAGAATGAAGTTGATCTGAATCAAGTGTCCAAATATGCAGAGTAATGAAGTAAAGACATGCATACATAATGTAGGCTGTTCATTGTGTAACAAGCTAGCCAGATAGTTGTTTTTTTTTTTGTGGCTGTAAAATTAATCCCAGTTAACCTATGTGCTGACCAAGATGTCACTCAATGGACAGTGATTGCAATGAGGAAGAAAACATGACTTTGCTGTAAAAGTTACACAACTAAAGTACTCATTGTGTAAATCTGTTTATATTAATAGTAACAAAAACATGTAGGAAAGGTTCTAAGGCTTTGGAACCCTAGGCAGAGAATGTTTAGAGATTTTTGGTGGCTCTTGGCAAAAGAATGTCGGGGGCCCTGTGACATTATATTTTACAGGGAATTTAACTAGAAAGAGGCCCTTTAGCATTAGAGGGCCTATCTGGCCAAGTGGTCACACAGTTTGCTTTATCATAAGAAGGGTTTAGTATGAATGGTATGAATTATACTTCAAATCAAAATGAACTTCATCTTAATTTTTTTTTTAATGAAGGTGAAGGTAAAAACTAAATAAAATAAACGTGATATGCGGTAAATCAGGTTCCTGGGAGACGGGTGGTCGAGTTGTGCTGGTGTGCGACTGTCGACACGATGATCCTGGGTTCGATCCTGGCTTAGAGGCCCTGGTGATAGTTTCCAAGTCCAGCCGGTTATAAAGTTGGTACTTTCTAACATCAGTCTGGAAAGATGTTGGCATTGTGCTTGTCACTTATTGATATAAATTCTGGGGCTATGGCGGGGATGAAATTAGTGCACCATTATAACCGTCCCATTTTTTCGGGTGGTTTTCAGGATTAAAGAGATTAAGATCTAATCCTCAAAGGGAGTTTGACAATTAAAATAAATGTGCCCTGTCCATTGTGATATCGTCATGATGACTAGGTAGCACCGGAGTTGTTGGCACTATCAAAATTCTGCAATGTATCACTTCCTAGTCAATTGGAGCATAATTTTCGGAGCGTCTTTTCGCGCCTCCAGGGCCAATACGGACCAAGCTTGGAAAGAGCTTCGTAAAAAAAAAATCTTCCATAAGGGATCCATGGCTGTTTGCAGAATAAATGTTCCAATAGTAATGAGTGGATCTATGTAGAATCGAACCATTAACTTCTCACTCTAGCTTGCAATATTCTCTCCAGTTTTTGTTTTTTTCCGAAGGGTGCATTCGTCACAAGATATATTGGCCGTGTGCAACGAAGGCGGGGAATTGTCATTTGCACGCGCGGTAAAACGGTATATAGGCATACTAAGCGAAACATGTGTGCGCTACACTGCGCTCTGTTGCAATGTATGTGTGAGTGCAGCTTAGAGATAGCATGGCTTCCAAGGGAATCCTTTGTGCCATAACTATTGTCAGTTGTTCATTTACTCATCTCTAAGCTCATCCTTTTGTTAATGCTTCTTGCACTGTGACGAATGCTATTGTACTCACATCGCAGCATATGATGTTCAAAACCTATGTGTGCCGGAGGGGGGGGGGCTAGTTTAGTGGACTCATCCAGTCGAGATGTTTTCAACAATTCATTTCGCTCAGTTGAATAACAAATGTTATTCACCGAAATCACAAGATTAAGTGAGTTATCTTGGTGGAATGATTCAAAATACACAAGTACAATTCGATAAGCAAAGAACAACAATTATAATATCAGACATTTCAAGTAATATCTTTAATTGAAGGGGACAATACATAAAAAAATCCCTACATGGTCAACAATTACGTGTTGTGAAGAGTGTCAGAGATAGATGTGTATGTTGTTGTGAGGAGAGAGAACTGTGTACAAGTGTTGTGAGGAGAGAGAACTGTGTACAAGTGTTGTGAGGAGAGAGAACTGTGTACGAGTGTTGTGAAGAGTGTCAGAGATAGATCTGTATGTTGTTGTGAGGAGAGAGAACTGTGTACAAGTGTTGTGAGGAGAGTCATAGATAGATGTGTATGTTGTTGTGAGGAGAGAGAACTGTGTACAAGTGTTGTGAGGAGTGTCAGAGATAGAGGTGTATGTTGTTATGAGGAGAGAGAACTGTGTACAAGTGTTGTGAGGAGAGAGAACTGTGTACAAGTGTTGTGAGGAGAGAGAACTGTGTACAAGTGTTGTGAAGAGTGTCAGAGATAGATCTGTATGTTGTTGTGAGGAGAGAGAACTGTGTACAAGTGTTGTGAGGAGAGTCATAGATAGATGTGTATGTTGTTGTGAGGAGAGAGAACTGTGTACAAGTGTTGTGAGGAGTGTCAGAGATAGAGGTGTATGTTGTTATGAGGAGAGAGAACTGTGTACAAGTGTTGTGAGGAGAGAGAACTGTGTACAAGTGTTGTGATGAGAGAGAACTATGTGAAGTGTTGTGAGAACAGGGAGCTGTGTACAAGTGTCGTGAGGAGAGAGAACTATGTACAAGTGTTGAGGAGAGTCAGAAAGATGTGTATATTGTTGTGAGGAGAGAGAACTATGAAAAGTGTTGTGAGGAGAGAGAACTATGTAAAGTGTTGTGAGGAGAGAGAACTTGTACAAGTTTTGTGAGGAGAGAAAACTGTGTACAAGTGTTGTGAGGAAAGGGAGCTGTGTACAAGTATTCTGAGGAGATAATTTATTACAACCATGTTTTGAAATGTGAACATCAGGCGAGATAACTCTATGTTTTTATTTTTTTTCTTTGAGTCTTTTCCCCTTCCTATTGTACAATCTTTAAGCCCTTTATAGTATGTCAAGGGGAGAGGGGGGGAAGTCATTCAAAAACTGAACGATTTAGCATTCGAACAATTTCATACGGATTAAGATATGAGGTAATACGGCAATGAAGACGAAAAATGCCTCCCAACCGCCCTTAAACAGCCGCATACAAATACAAACTGCCGACATGGAAAAGAGTCCCCCCCCCCCCCCAAAGTCGTTAGCGACGCCTGTTGTATTAGGTAATTTCTGTAATGCCACAAAAATGATATCAGTTACATTAGAAATTGTTAAGTGTTTTTTGGGGTTTTTTTTTCACTCTCACTTGTAAGTTAAGCCCCTTCATTTTGCCCTTTGAACTTTTATTGCCCGCTTCCATTCAAATACCGAATAAACAAAATAAAAATGAGCCATTTGCTGCTAACTGTTCTCGCAATCTTTTGTAAGACAACGGCTAAACAATAGAATAGAGTTGGCGACAACTGCGTCGAGAATTATTGTTGACAAACTAATTTGTTAATGGCTACGGACAGCATCAAATATCATTATTTCTAAATATATTAAATTACTTGAATTTCTACTTGATATAAAGCAAACGAATATTTACTTCCATATTTGACATTTGTCTTAGAGTACAAAAAGTTAAATAAATAATAAAGAAAAAAAATCCATCTTAAAGTACACAGAGTAAAAATTGCTTTAACAAAATACATCAAAATGAATTAATCTTTTCATTAGTTGGCGGCCCCAGGGAAAGGGAGGGAGGGGCGGGGGTGCGACAATGTTCTTATTTATGGCCAAAGACCTTTGTTCAAATTGAGTTATAATGAAATGAAATGTTTATATGTATGTGTTAGAATCTGTTTGTCTGTGTGTGTGTGGAATGTGTTATGCACATGTGTGACTGTAATGTGCAGGACGTAAGGGGGGGTATGCCTTTTCTTGCTACGAATGGATCCCATCTTGAAACAAATTAGCTCCGCTCACATGCCCTTGATGTGCGACATCTAAACACGCATCCGTGACGTCATTTCCGTTATCTGGGAAGCCAGTGACATTCTGACATATATTATATAATTTTTTCCCCGATAAATTACGTCATCAATACCTCCACGGACTCTACGGGACTAGTACGAAACTTGATACAATTGGGGAAATGTTGTTTTTTTTTTTGTTCCTTTTCTTTTAAACTCTATTATCAATTGTAATTTAAAATGTGGGACTTTTGAGTTTTGGTGGGGGCGTTAAGGAGACTGTAATTTTAGTTGTTTTTTTTTTTTTTAAACTGTCTTAAAAAAATTGTATTACCATGAATGTGACAGTGCTTTCGAAATCATAGGCACTAAATCCTGCAAAGAGTATGTGATTATACATGTGTTTTGTATGTATTATTTTTTTTTATTTGAATTTTACTATTAATCACTTTATCGAGAAAATTAGTTCAAGGTAAATTGTTTATATATGTTTTATTTTTTTTTTAAACAAGTGAGTCTCACTTTTATATATATATGCATATATTTTTTTTTTTTTGAGTTTAACTTAAGTATCACGTAAATCGTATCTCTGTATTTTTGTTAATATACTCTTTCCTACTACCGGAAATCTATGAAGAAATTATGGGTTGTGCGGCCACATAGGGAAGTGGCGATGTTAAATGTGTTAGCCCGTATTAGATCTGAAGAAAGAAGCCCCCAATAGATAGCTGGGACTCTAAATTCTACATTCTATAATTTAGTATACTTACTAATTGGAATTTTTTTTTCCTTTTAGGTCAGATATAGTTTCACCAGCTTTTGTTACGTTATCGTGTGCAATAATCAATTTTTTTTTCAATATTCATTCTTAAAATTTGCTCCAATGTAGTAGTTTTTAAAAATTTTATTTAAGAACTAAATATCCAGTGGACAAGGTTTTTTTTCAAGAAACACATGGTATCTCAAAGCTGTTTAAATTATATAAGGGTATTTAAAAGATTTTTTTGAGAAATAGAGGCTTTCTCTGGGTTTTCTTGTGGCTACACAACTCACAATTTCTTTTCACACTGATGGCAGTGGCGTAGTGAGGCGGGGGGGGGGCAAGGGTGCAACAAGCCCCGGGCGCTACTCACAAAGGGATGCCAAATGATGTATTTTACATATAATACTATATGGTCTTCGAATGGGGGGGGGGGGCTAAAAAGGTATCGTGCAAGTTAAGCTGGCCACGCCACTTACCGCTGACAAAAGCAAAACGTATTTTAACACGTGTTATTTTCAGAAGTTAACCTTCAAAGTGTAAAGACCGCTTTCTTTGAATTAATGTTCTTGATAAATAGGCTAGTATTGTACCTCAAATAAAAAATAAACACATACATCGTACAACTAACAAACAGACGTCATTTAAAAAAAAAGTGAGAGATGGACCCAGCGAGGAACTATTTTTTTTTTTTAAAATCCAGAATGAATGTCTTGTACTTAACTGTATCAGCTTCAGTATCTGATGTCTCTTCGTCACAGCCGATGTAGTGTGTGTGTGTGCCCCTCCCCCCCCCCCCCCCCCCAAGGTCCGCTTCTCCTGAGACATTTCTCCCAGTACTTTCATGCCATGGTCATTAACAACCAACGAACGTGAAATCAAATTAAACAATGGCCGGCCCTTCCATCGAATAACTCCCCCCGCCCCCACACATCTACCCCCCACCCACGCCCACCCCCCCATGATCTCAGAGTGTTACCCACATTCATTTCGTGTGATCTTCAACTGGACACTGGCTAATTTATTTGGGCATCCTGACTCTCCGGTCACATTAAGTTTTGTATTAGAAGCGCTATCTTGATCAGGTTTTTTTTTTGTTTCCTTTCTTGTGCTGTTGACCCTTGACTCTTCCAGATCACATCTGTTTTATTTTTATATTATTAATTTATCTAATTCACGTTTCCACATCCCACCGGCTATGGTTTATCCTAAAAAAAATGCCCTTTTTTTTATTTCGGTCTGAAACTATCGGGCATCTAGATTCTATTGAACTATCGGGCATCTAGATTCTATTGAAACTATCGGGCATCTAGATTCTATTGAAACTATCGGGCATCTAGATTCTATTGAAACTATCAGGTATCTAGATTCGTTTGGCGGCAGTGACTTTTGGCTGTTGGGGAAGGGAGGGAGAGGGTCGAAAACTAGCTGTCTAACGTTTCATAACCAGCTGTCTAACGTTTCATAACCAGCTGTCTAACGTTTTAAGACCAGCTGTCTAACGTTTCATAACCAGCTGTCTAACGTTTCATATCCAGCTGTCTAACGTTTTAAGACCAGCTGTATACCGTTTTAAAACCAGCTGTCTAACCTTTCATAACCAGCTGTCTATCGTTTCATTACCAGCTGTCTAACCTTTCATAACCAGCAGTTTAACCTTTCATAACCGGCTGTCTACCCTTTCATAACCAGCTGTCTAACCCTTCATAACCAGCTATCTAGCCTTTCATAACCAGCTGTCTAACCTTTCATAACCAGCTGTCTAACGTTTCATATCCAACTGTCTATCGTTTTAAGACCAGCTGTTTACCCTTTTAAAACCAGCTGTCTAACCATTCATAACCAGCTGTCTAACGTTTCATATCCAGCTGTCTAACGTTTTAAGACCAGCTGTATACCGTTTTAAAACCAGCTGTCTAACCTTTCATAACCAGCTGTCTATCGTTTCATTACCAGCTGTCTAACCTTTCATAACCAGCAGTTTAACCTTTCATAACCGGCTGTCTAGCCTTTCATAACCAGCTGTCTAACCCTTCATAACCAGCTATCTAGCCTTTCATAGCCAGCTGTCTAACCTTTCATAACCAGCTGTCTAACGTTTCATATCCAACTGTCTATCGTTTTAAGACCAGCTGTATACCGTTTTAAAACCAGCTGTCTAGCCTTTCATAACCAGCTGTCTAACGTTTCATATCCAGCTGTCTAACGTTTTAAGACCAGCTGTATACCGTTTTAAAACCAGCTGTCTAACCTTTCATAACCAGCTGTCTATCGTTTCATTACCAGCTGTCTAACCTTTCATAACCAGCAGTTTAACCTTTCATAACCGGCTGTCTAGCCTTTCATAACCAGCTGTCTAACCCTTCATAACCAGCTATCTAGCCTTTCATAACCAGCTGTCTAACCTTTCATAACCAGCTGTCTAACGTTTCATATCCAACTGTCTATCGTTTTAAGACCAGCTGTATACCCTTTTAAAACCAGCTGTCTAACCTTTCATAACCAGCTGTCTAACGTTTCATATCCAGCTGTCTAACGTTTCATATCCAGCTGTCTAACGTTTTAAGACCAGCTGTATACCGTTTTAAAACCAGCTGTCTAACCTTTCATAACCAGCTGTCTATCGTTTCATTACCAGCTGTCTAACCTTTCATAACCAGCAGTTTAACCTTTCATAACCGGCTGTCTAGCCTTCCATAACCAGCTGTCTAGCCTTTCATTACCAGCTGTCTAACCTTTCATAAACAGCTGTCTAACCTTTCGTAACCAGCTGTCTTCTATGTTCAACAGATGTCCGCGATGTCCCTGCTAGAATGAGATGAAATTTATTTTATCCTATATACCACTAAATGGGAAGGTTTTTTGGTGCTCGTCTTCTATCCCCACCATTAGTGTTGTTTTAGTCCCAGGTCCTATTTTAGTTTCAGTTTTTATTTCGTTTTTTCTGTAATAATTTTAGTTTTAGTCTAGTTTTAGTTTTAGGCCCAATTTTAGTTTTCGTTTTAGTTTTCGTCGACTAAAACACCAGAGTTTTAGTTTTCGTCTTATTCATTTTAGTTTCACTTTTAGTTTTAGTCTTGTAAACACCAATTACAAATAACATCATTGTTCATGACCAATTGTTGAAACAGATTGAAGCATAATAATAGTAGTCACAGAGATGACAACTCAGTGTACTGAAACTGAGTCATTTCACTTCATTGTCACATTATAAGTCACACTATCACATTGTGTTATGTGCCAATACCATGACTAAATTTTTGGCTATGTTGTAGACTAGCAGACTTGCAGTGCATGTACAAATAAACAACTAAAAACGTAATAACATTAAAAACCGAAAACGTAAGTCAAAATTAAAACAAACGTGTTTATTTTAAGACCTAGAACTCTGAAATAACTAAACTAAGTAACAACAGTTTACTTGAAGAGTGAAGTAATTCTATTATTTTGATGACTTATATTCAGGGTTGTTAGTATCGAAGTATCGGTATCGGCCAATACAGTATCGGCGATACTTTTTTTTATTATTGGTTGCTGTATTGCCGATCCTTGTTGTATCAAGTATTGATTTGTGTATCGCCGATACAATTTAAACAAAAAAATTTCGATACTCTATACCGATACTTTACTAGTGCCACTATTTGCAAAAAAACAATAGCGATTTTAATACATTGTCATCTACATAAATTCAATCCCTACTAGCAGCCATCAACTCTGCCAATATTAACGACAGCCACCTCCCCATCAATACACCACGGTCGGCGAGTTGAAGGAAAAATTTAGCTTTAATCTTCTTTTGAAGACTCTTTGCGCGCCGAGGTCTATAAATGTTATTCTTAGATTCTTTCATTCATTTACTTTCTTTCTGTCAACTATTTGTTAATGTTTTAATGAACGACAGAAAAGAAAACTTAATTTTTTTATCCATCTGTCAGTTATACACACACACAACACACCCACATACACACACACCATCGGCGGCGGAACGAAATATTTTAAGGGGGGGGCAAGCCAAAATTCAAGGGGGGGCGGCGCCCCCCCTTGAAAATTTAAGGAGGGGCAAGACAAAATATGACCGAAAGACAAATTATACTCCACTTAATTCTATAATAGAATATAGTAATTCTGTAGCAAGTATTTAATCGATATTATTAAAACATAACATATTAAAAAAGATAAAAATGAACATTGAGCACTTCTGTCGTCAACTGATTCGTAATGTCAGTTTGTTTGCAAATTTAATAGTGAAATTAGATCAGAAAATTACTGATAATTATCATGAATGATGATGAATATGAAACCGGAAACGGGAAACTCAATAAACAAAACGTAATTTATGAAAAGATAATAAATAATTGTATTTTCTTTAAAAATTACATTTGCCGTCATTCGGTAGATGGCAATACTTCTCTATACTTATAAGACGCATTTGCTATCTGTCTGTCTGTTCCTTTAAAACTCAAGATCCAGACAACCAAATAACGTGAAATTTGATACACGCAGTGGCGCAACCGGGGGATGGCAGGGGGGCTTGAGCCACCCCCCAGGCCAAATCATCAATACATAATTTGCGTTATAAAGTTACAAAAAAGACTGTCAAACTGTCTTTTTTCAATATGTAAGCCCCCCCCCCCCAGCATTTTTTGCTGGTTGCGCCACTGGGTACACGTACACAAAATTACATGGGGAATGTTCTTAAACAGGTTTCGTTTCATCTCAATGGGTACTTTAATTGTAATTAATTATTTTGGATATCAAAGACATGAAAATTGGTAAACTTTTACCCCGATTGCAGGTTTTACGAGCTTCTCTCCCACATAGCTAACTTACTATAAATATGATCGGTACGGGGAACCAATATCACATTACTTACTACATTATTACATTCCATTCCTTCATCCATAGGAATTGTCATCTTTTGATACAGTCATGCCTAAGAGAGAGAGAGAGGGAGAGAGGGAGGGAAGAGGGAGGGGAGGGAGAGGGGGAGGGAGGGAGGGAGGGAGAGAGGGTGGGAGGGAGGGAAAGAGAGAGGGAGGGAGGGGAGAGAGAGGGAGGAGAGAGAGGGAGGGAAAGAGGGAGGGAGGGGAGGGAGAGAGAGAGAGGAACTGCCAAAAATGTTGTGTATCACATTGCTTAAAGATAAATGTAACCTTTTATTGCAATTTGCATGCCCTTTTTTACGCGTCTTATTTTAAATCTTAATTAAACGTCAAATTACGCTTCTTAAATAAACAGAAAACATTATTTTAAACCCGGGCAAAGCCGGGTACTTGCAACTAATTTTAAAATATGCCACAACAACTCTCAATAATGTGATTACTGTAAAATGTCAATTAATTATAATTTCTTTCAAATATTAAATTTAAGAAATAAATCAAATGAATTATGAAAATGAAAATGATACATATAAACTAAAATGAATTACATAGTTAAAAAAGTTAAAATTTTAGGGGGGGGCAGACTGGAAATTCAAGGGGGGCGCCGCCCCCCCCTTAAAAGTTTTAGGGGGGTCCGCTGCCCCCCCCTGCCCCCCCTGCTCCGCCGCCAGTGACACACACACACACACATATATATATATATATAAATGTATATACTGTAAGTGTTTATAGGTTATATCATAGATATATAAGGGTTATATAGTGATAAATTATATACCTTACTGTATTCTTGTGTGTATGTTTGTTAATTGAGTTGTTAATTCATTTGTGCTTATTTATATTTATAAATTGTTTTTATTTATTAATTCATTTTTTTAGTATTTACTACATTTCATTAAAAATAATTAATTGAATGGTATTAAATTCTAAAACTGTATGTTTTAATTAAAATTGAAAACTTTGTAGTAAAACAATATCATATAATTAACACATATTATATTATTAAATAATATGCCGAGTTCAACAAACAATACAATTTGGGTGGTTAAAAACAATTAATTGAATAGAAATACATGAACATCAACAAATTTTTAAAAAAATACAGTGGATTCCGCTTTATTGGGACACCGCTTATGTGGGACATATCTCAAAGAAACCAAACCAAGAAGCCAATAGTAAATTTGTATGTTTAACTGGGACAGCCGCTTAATTGGGACAAAAAGCCTCGGTCCCGATGTGTCCCAATTAAGCAGAATCGACTGTATCTTGTAAAACGACACTCTTTGATCTAACCGCATGGCAATTTCAAACTTTCAAAGCAAAATTTATATCGTCGGCTGTCCTTTTTCTTTTTTTATTTATCTTTTGTTGTTCTTTCTTTCATGTGTCAACATTATACCGGAAAAGACGATAAATGGGGATTTTAGTTTTTATTTCGTTGGGGAGTTTTAGTTTCAGTTTTTATTCAGTCTTTTGTCTACGAGATTTAGTTTTCGTCTAGTTTTAGTCTTGCTGATAATTTTAGTTTTAGTTTTAGTTATCGTTGACGAAAAGTCAACATTTTCGTTAACGAAGGTTTTAGTTTTAGTTTTCGTCGACGAAAACAACACTACCCACCATAGTCGATTGTGCAATGGTAACGGAGGCACCACAGGAGATATAGCAGGGGGGGACATATATCTCTGGAAGAGTCTGTCTAGGGTCACCATATATCTCTGGAAAAATCTGCCTAGGGCCACCATATATCTCTGGAAGAGTCTGTCTAGGGCCACCATATATCTCTGGAAGAGTCTGTCTAGGGCCACCATATATCTCTGGAAGAGTCTGTCTAGAGCCACCATATATCTCTGGAAGAGTCTGTCTAGGGCCACCATATATCTCTTGAAGAGTCAGTCTAGGGCCCCAAAAATATATAATAACTTCACTGATGAACGTTTGCTGTCAACATAACGAAACATTTTGTTAATGTTTATTTTTAATGCATAATTTGAAGGGATTTTACATTAAACTAGAAAACATTCCTTGTACATGGCTTACATTTTTTTTCTTTTTATATTTTTTTTTTCTTTTCGGTCTGAAATCAATGTCGTTTGTTACCATGTGATTTCTCAGCAAGAGCCAGCAGCAGATATTTCCAATGGATTTCACCACCGGGCATTCATTTCCGTTTCACCACTGGACATGCGCCATCTTTTTCAGGAAGTGGGCGTCATTTTTATCGAAACCATTTTTTTTAATATTATTCTTTTAAAGAATATGATAAGGGAAAGAAACGTAACCGAAAATAATGTCCTTTAATTACTTCCCCCTTACATCCTCGCAAGATCGTGTCGTATCAAGGACAATCCTACATGTTAGGCCGATAGTGACGTCATTAAAAAGTACAATTTCATTGGTCCGAGAAATTCGGTCTAATCTTTCTGCGCATGATCCTTGCATGACAGATTGATTGCTCTATTACCCTAACTACCAAGTAAAGAAAAAAATATGAATCGATAACTCAAACCTAATCCTTTGTAAATTTGTTGTTTTTTCTCAGATTCTTATATATATATATATACAGTGCCGCCGAGAGGAGGCGGGGGGGGGGGAGCAAATGGCCATAGGCTCGGCGAGTTTTAGAGGCCCGCACTTAGCTGGCCAATCAACTTTTGAAAATATTATTATCAGCACGGGGGGGGGGCACAAATTTCTGTCGATGGTCCTGTATATATATAATCAGTGGCCTATCGAGCTTAACTCGCGCCCGGTGCAGAATACCCTTTTAGCGCCCCCCCCCCCCAAATTCAAAAATCATTTAATATTATATCCAAAATATACCATTTGGCGCCCACTGGTGAGTAGCGCTCGGGGCATAATGCTCCCTTGCCCTCCCCACCCCCGACTACGCCACTGTATATAATGTGCACGACAATTATTTCTATCAGAACAGAATGATTGAGCCGCTGAACGCTTGTTCAAAATCCTATTTAAATCAGTTTAAGCTCTTTCTAAAAGATTAATTGCTACCGTTGTTGTCAACATAATGTCAGAGTTCCGGTTTCTTAATTGAAACAAAATATGTATCTATAGCTGAGTGCTTACACCAAGACGTATAGCTGAATGCTTACACCAAGACGTATAGCTGAATGCTTACACCAAGACGTATAGCTCAATGCTCACACCAAGACGTATAGCTGAATGCTTACACCAAGACGTATAGCTGAATGCTCACACCAAGACGTATAGCTAAATGCTTACACCAAGACGTATAGCTGAATGCTTACACCAAGACGTATAGCTGAATGCTTACACCAAGACGTATTGCTGAAAGCTTACACCAAGACGTATAGCTGAATGCTTACACAAAGACGTATTGCTTAAGAGACCCCCGCCCACGGGTCATATTATGAAATGAGGAAGATATAATTAATAGTTGCTCTCTGTCACTATTTTACTGAAAGAGAACAAGACAGATAGACAGAGAGAAAAACAGATAGACAGACGAACAGATATATATATATATATACAGAGAGAGAGAGAGACAGAAAGAAAGAGAGGTAGATAGATAGATAGACAAACAGACAGACAGACAGACAAATGTAAAATGAATCCGTTGAACTAAGATTTAAAAGAGTTTCATAACAATGAAAAAAAAAGATAAAAAACAATAATAAATGAAATACTAAACAAGATATATTAAGGTTGCTTGAAAATCGCATGCAATTTTTTTTCGTGATATATATATATATATATATATATATATATATATATATATATATATAAATATATATATATATATAAATATATATATATAAATATATATATATATATATATTTATATATATATATACTAGTTGCAAGTACCCAGCTTTGCCCGGGTTTAAAATAAGGTTTTCTGTTTACCTTTTGTTTTCTCCCTTTCTCTCTCTCTCCCTCACCCTCTCTCCCTTTCCCTCTCTCCCTTTCTCCCTCCCTCCCTCCCTCTCCCATCTCCTTCTCTCCCCCTCTCCCCACCTTTCCATCCCCCCTCCTTCCCTCTCTCCCCTTCCTCCCTTCCTCCTTCCCTCTCTCTCCCTCCCTGCCTCCTCTCACTCTTTATCTCTCATCCCACCCATTTTCTCCCATCCTCTCTCTTCCTCTCTCCTTCCCTCCTTCCTTTCTCTCCCTCCCTCTCTCCCTCCCTCCCCCTCCTCCCCTTCCTTCCTCCCTAATTTCCTCTCTCTCCCTCCCTGCTCCCCTCTCTCTGAATCTCTCTATCCCTCCCTCTCTCCCACCCTCTCTCTCTCCCTCCCTCCCATCTCCCTCCCTACTCCCTCTCTCCCTCCTTTCCTTTCTTTTTCCTTCCCCATTTTCTCTCTCCATCTCTCCCTCCCTCTCTCATCTCCCTCTCTCTCCCTCACTCCTTCTCTCCCCCTCTCCCTCTCCCCTCCCTCCCTCCCGCTCCCTCCCTCCTCCCTCCAACCATCCTTTCCTCTCTCTCCCCCTACCCACTCTCTCTCGCTTTATCTCTCTCTCCCTCCCTCTCTCTCTCTCTCTCTCTCTTTTCACACTTCTTCTAAAATCGTTCTTCATTCATTTACCTTCCTCAAACTGTACAAATCGGGAACCATGAAAAAACATCTACAATTATTTGCATCACAAAGGCACAATACAGCACCAGCGCGCAAGTTCTATTCTGCTTTATTAGTAGGAAAATTTTAAAATGTAAAATGTATCATCGGGAAATGACGTCACATAAGAGTTTTATTTATGGCGCCGTCGAGATTTCTTTAATACAGTAAAAAACTAAAATAAAAAATAATTAGTTACAATTAAACTATCCATCGAGATGAAACGAAACCTGCCCTATAACCTTCCCCATGTAATTATGTGTATGTGTAACAAATTTCACGTTATTTGGTTGTCTGTATCTTGAGTTATAAGGGAACAGACAGACAGACAGACAACAAATGCGTCTTATAAGTATACTAGTTGCAAGTACCCGGCTTTGCCCGGGTTTAAAATAAGGTTGTCTGTTTACCTTCTGTTTTCTCCCTACCCCCTCTCTCCCTTCCTCTCTCCCTCTTTCAACCCCCTCTCTCTCCCTTTCCCTTCCTCCCTCCCTCTCCCTCCCATCTCTCTCCCTCCCTCCCTCTCCCATCTCCCTCTCCTTCTCTCCATGTCCACCTCCCTCCCTCCCTCTCTCCCCCTTCCTCCTTCCCTCTCTCTCCCTCCCTGCCCCCCCTCTCTCTCTTTATCTCTTCCTCCCATCTCTCCCATCCTTTCCCTCTCTCCTTCCCTCCCCTCTCTCTCCATCCCCTAACCCCCTCTCTCCCTCCCTCCTTTCTCCCTCCCTCTCCACCTCTCTCTCCCTCCCCCTCTCTCCCCATTTCTCCCTCCCCCATTACCTCTCTCCCTCCCTAACCCCCTCACTCTTTATCTCTCTCTCCCTCCCTCTCTCCCACCCTCTCTCCCTCCTTCCCTCTATCTCCCATCCTACCCCCTCTCTCCCTCCCTTCCTTTCTCTTTCCTTCCCCTCCCTTTCTCTCCCTCTCTCCTTCCATCTCCCCACCCCTCCCTCCCTCCTACCCTCCTTTCCTCCCTCTCTCCCCCTCCTTCTCTCCCCCTCCCTCCCTCCTCAAATTAACGCATTTAGGTATTGCGTTAAAAATTTTAATCGCAATTTTTTCTTGACGCGTCAATTGCAAATAAGGTTGTCTGTTTACCTTCTGTTTTCTCCCTACCCCCTCTCTCCCTTCCTCTCTCCCTCTTTCAACCCCCTCTTTCTCCCTTTCCCTTCCTCCCTCCCTCTCCCTACCATCTCTCTCCCTCCCTCCCTCTCCCATCTCGAGATTACTTTAATATAGTAAAATACTAAAATAAAAAAAAATTAATTACAATTAAACTACCCATCGATATGAAACGAAACCTGTCCTATAACCTTCCCCATGTAATTATGTGTATGTGTAACAAATTTCACGTTATTTGTTTGTCTGGATCTTGAGTTATAAGGGAACAGACAGACAGACAGACAGACAGACAAAAAATGCGTCTTATAAGTATATATATATATATATATATATATATGTGTGTGTGTGTGTGTGTGTGTGTATGTGTACAATCATCAAACAAATAAGAGAATCATTTGAATTGAATCCATTTAAATAATGTCATACTAATAACACTGAATAAGAAAATGAAAAATATAACTAAAATACAAATTAACTAAATGTGTGCGGACATTTCTTCGTAACAGGCCTCACACCACCCATACATCTACACACACACACATACATGCTTACACACACACACAGAGAGAGAGAGAGAGACACACATACACAAACACAATATGCCAAATGAATATCTTTCATAGGTTACCGAACATGATGATTTAAGGTCAGATCTTCACCTGAAGGGAAGGATTAACTGATCGTCGCCCCACCCCTTAACCTACCTCCACCCCCAGACTGTTTTCTTTTGTGCATCGTACTACGTGGGAGGGGGGTGAGGTGGAGATAAACATTGAATGTTACCAGCAAATGACCTTATGATGTTCCAGAAATCCTTTAGTGCATACAAAAAAATCGGTGATTTTCAAAGAAAAAGTAATAATTTTCAATATGAGGATAGGTGGATAGATAGTTGATAGATAGATATGTAGGTAGGTATGTTGGTAGGTAGGTAGTAGACAGACCTACAGACAGACAGACAGATAGACAGACAGACAGATAGATAGATAGATAGGTAGGTAGGTAGACAGACCAACAGACCGACAGACAGACAGACAGATAGATAGACAGATAGATAGATAGATAGATAGATAGATAGATAGATAGATAGATAGATAGATAGATAGATAGATAGATAGATAGATAGATAGATAGATAGATTTGTCGGTAGTTAGATATGTGAGTAAATATTTTATTTGATAAATTTAATGTTAAGCTAACGTTTTTTTTAAGAAATAATACTACTTTAAAAATATATATATATATATAAGAAATTAAAAAAAAAATCAAGAATAGGGTTTCGCTGCTTTCAAAGATATCGGTAGCAAATTTTAATAGAATTTTGCCAAGATTTAAAAAAATATCTATATATTTGCCATAAAAATGTATAACGAAACCGGGATTTATTTATTCCAGATTTTTTTTTTACTTTAAATAGTTTTATTTTCTTTTTTAATAGAATCACATAAGACGCTTATTTATTTATTTTTTGGTCCTTTTTTTTTTCTGCCCAAGGGAAAGAGCACTCCGTCTGTCGAGATAATTATTAGCCCCTGATTACTTTCCCTTTGCTGTTTGATGCGTGTTTCGCAGTGTCAGATATGTTCTTTCCTCCCATTATTATTAACTCCCAAAGTGGTAAAAAAAATAGTTTATTACATTATATATATTTTTTATGAATCATTTTTGTTCTATTTGTAAGTACAAAAAGTATGTCAACAGGTGGGGGTCGTATACACCCACACACTAATTCGAAGATGGATATATATGTATATATATATATATATATATATATATATATATATATATATATATACTTATAAGACGCATTCGTCGTCTCTCTGTCTGTCTGTCGGTCTGTCTGTTCCCTTATAACTCAAGATCCAGACAAACAAATAACGTGAAATTTGTTACCCATACACATAATTACATGGGGAAGGTTATAGGACAGGTTTCGTTTCATCTCGATGGGTAGTTTAATTGTAATTAATTTTTTTTTATTTTAGTATTTTACTATATTAAAGTAATCTCGACGGCGCCATAAATAAAATTCCTCTGTGACGTCATTTCCCGATGATCGAATAGAACTTGCGCGCTGGTGCTGTATTGTGCCTTTGTGATGCAAAGAATCGTTGATGTTTTTTCATGCTCTCTGATTTGTACAGTTTGAGGAAGGTAAAGGAATGAAGAAGAATTTTAGAAGAAGTGTGAAGCCATAATAATAAGTATATATATATATATATAAGGGTTGCTGATTAAACTGCGTTAATTTGCAATTAACGCGTCAAAAAAAATTGCGATTAAAATTTTTAACGCAATACCTAAATGCGTTAATTTGACCAAAATGGTGAAAGTTCACCAAATCGATAAATAACGGGGGGCAGGGAGGGAGAGAGAGGGAATGAGGGAATAAGGGAGGGAGGAAGGGGGAGAGAGGTGAAGAGGGAGAGAGGACGAGAGGAGGGAGAGAGGGTGGGAGAGAGGGAGAGAGAGAGGGAGGGAGAGAGGGGAGGAAGGGAGAGATAAAGAGTGAGGGGGGCAGGGAGGGAGAGAGGGAATGAGGGAGGGAGGAAGAGGGAGAGAGGTGAAGAGGGAGAGAGGACGAGAGAAATGGGAGGAAGAGATAAAGAGAGAGAGGAGGCAGGGAGGGAGAGAGGGAAGGAGGAACGGGAGAGAGGGAGGGAGGGGGATGGACAGGGGGGAGAGAAAGAAGGGGAGAGGGGAGATGGGAGAGGGAGGGTGGGAGGGAGAGAGATGGGAGAGAGAGCGAGGGAGAGGGAGGGAGAAGGAGGGAGGGAGGAAGGGAAAGGGAGAAAGAGGGAGGGAGGGGGAAGGAGAGAAGGGGTAGGGAGAAAACAGAAGGTAAACAGAAAACCTTATTTTAAACCCGGGCAAAGCCGGGTACTTGCAACTAGTATATATTTATATATGTGTGTGTGTGTGTATACATTTACATGCTTTTAAAATCCAATTCTAGTAATAATTGTGGGGAAATTCTTTTTTTTTTGACAAAATAATTTTATTATGTCATAAATTTTATTGTGTGAAATTGAAATAAGTAAGCATAAAAATGTATGCGATTTAAGACTAAGGAAATCTAAAATGTTTACAGGAAACTCGAAGGTCTGTGGATTGTTACAAATGGTTTAAATATAATATAGTAAGTATTACAATGTGAAATTTCATATATCCTTTTAATTGTGTTCATGTTTTCCACAGTAGCACATAAGTCAGATTTCAAAGAAAGGAAATATATTTTATGATTTTTTTTGTCCAATATTATTTTTTTTTAATTCAGTTTATGAAATGTTTCTTTTTCAGTCCATTAGAAGGAAATTCTCACTTTTTCAGTACCCTCATTCTCCCATCATCTCTCTCTCATTCTCTCTCTCTCTCTCTCTCTCTCTCTCTCTGTGTGTGTGTGTAGGGAATTGCGGGAGAGGCGAAGTCGGTTAGCTGTAAGCGTAGTATGAATATTCCAAATTAGGGTTCGATTCCCGGGAATATTGTATCTATCCTGTAATCACTACAAGAACGGTTTGTGTCGTGGGGAGTCTACTGGGATCATAAATTCGACTGGTTGGGGCCGGGCAGGGAGCAGTGTTCACTTGAGCTGATATCAAATTAAAAACATATAAACGCCATATCATTAAAGCATATCAACTGTCCTTCATTATGAAAGGACTGTCGGGCCAAATTAAACAGTCCGGTAAACCGTAGTTCGTTTCCCCCTCCCCCCCCCCCCCACAACCCAATGGAAGCTCCAAGCACAATACCTACTGTGACTAATTCTAATTGGAGATTTGCAGCCCATCTTAACTTTGACGTTGTGACGGTTCTGAAATAAAATGTATAGATTTAAATCATATTGACATCAAGTTTAATTTTTTTTTTCATAGCGATCTCACCTAAAGTTCACTCCCCCCCCCCACCACCCGACTCACTTGTCACGTGTATGTGTTCCCTGTTCCCTATATATTGATAAGTAGAGGATAAAAAAAAAAACGACATAGATTACAACTATCTGTGGGTGGAGGAAGGGGAGGGGGGGAGGGGGGCAGACAAAATCAAAACAACGTCCCAACTTCCCATGTTTTCACAAAATAAGACCCACGGTGGTGGATGCTGTGTAAATGATTCTGTTGTAGACAGGGGAACATTTGAGAAAACTTTGGTCAGAATTCAGGGGTAAAAAAAAATAAAATCCTTGGTTCTGTATTCTTTCAACGGGGGTGGGGGGGGGGGGAGAAGAAAAAAAAATGTCTTCTTGTTTTACACAAATCTGACTTGAATATCTCCTTCATTGATCTTATTATTCAATGTACATGCATAATTCTGAAGGCACTCAACAATAGCAAACACTGGTATATATATATATATATATATATATATATATATATATGCTAGTAGTTCTTTGATTCAGTAGATATAAATCTATGTTGAACATAGAGACGTTATCATAAACTGATTATAAATAGTTATAAAACACAGTTTTCATTTTTTTTTAAATCATTATGATGGAAAACCAAACACTAAAAGGGGTTCATTAAAGAAAGTACGGTATCAGTAAATAGTCCATTAAATAGAGTCCATAGATTATATATTATAACAATAGATGATATATTATAACAATAGATGATATATTATAACATTAGATGATATATTATAACATTAGATGATATATGATAACAACAGGTGATATATTATAACAATAGATTATATATTATAAGAAAATAAGATACGCGTGCAGCTTAGACAAAAAAAGTGTATTAGTATGCACATACACACACAAATATATTTTACAGTCTGTCATAAAATGTATAAAAAGTACGCCCCATCCCCCTTCAGGCTTTTGGTGACCTCTCTACATCAGGGACGGTCACACGTTTCTTAATTGTGGGGGGTTGGGCACAAAGGGCTCTTAAATTTGGCGTAAGGGCCCGGATCAATAACAGATGGGTCGAGTGATTTAATGAGCCCTTGTAAATTAAATGTAAATGGCATATCGTAAAAAAAGAATTAGTGGAAATGTGGAACTGAGAGCGGGTCGTATTAAGAACAGGTCGTACTTGGCCCGCGGGGTCATTTTTTGACCATGTCAAATGGGAACCGAGTGCGGATCTTTGTTGAGTTTGGTTGGTCTCTTCATTAATAGTTGCATATTATTACTGTATTACTGAATCTTGTTGTTTTTTTTTTTTAGAACGGTGTATTACAAAATGAAATGTGGTTCTCAGTGACATTGTGCTTAGCTACACCTGTTCGCCGGGCCATCAAGCACATTGACTCAGGGCCATCAACCACATTGACGCAGGGCCATCAAGCACATTGACTCACGGCCATCAAGCACATTGACTCAGGGCCATCAGCCACATTGACGCAGGGCCATCAAGCACATTGACGCATGGCCATCAAGCACACTAACGCAGAGCTCTTCAAGCACACTAACGCAGGGCCATCAAGCACACTAACGCAGGGCCATTAAGCACACCAACGCAGGGCCATCAAGCACACTAACGTAGACCACTTCAAGCACACTAACGCAGGGCCATCAAGCACACTAACGCAGGGCCATCAAGCACACTAACGCAGGGCCATCAAGCACACTAACGCAGGGCCATCAAGCACACTAACGCAGACCACTTCAAGCACACTAACGCAGGGCCATCAAGCACACTAACGCAGGACCATCAAGCACACTAACGCAGACCACTTCAAGCACACTAACGCAGGGCCATCAAGCACACTAACGCAGGGCCATCAAGTACACTAACGCAGGGCCATCAAGCACACTAACGTAGACCACTTCAAGCACACTAACGCAGACCACTTCAAGCACACTAACGCAAGGCCATTAAGCACACTAACGCAGGTCCATCAAGCACACTAACGCAGGACCATCAAGCACACTAACGCAAGGCCATCAAGCACACTAACGCAGGGCCATCAAGCACACTAACGCAGACCACTTCAAGCACACTAACGCAGGGTCATCAAGCACACTAACGCAGGGCCATCAAGCACACTAACGCAGACCACTTCAAGCACACTAACGCAGGGCCATCAAGCACACTAACGCAGGGCCATTAAGCACACTAACGCAGACCACTTCAAGCACACTAACGCAGGGTCATCAAGCGCACTAACGCAGACCACTTCAAGCACACTAACGCAGACCACTTCAAGCAAACTAACGCAGACCACTTCAAGCACACTAACGCAGGGCCATCAAGCACACTAACGCAGGGCCATCAAGCACACTAACGCAGGGCCATTAAGCACACTAACGCAGACCACTTCAAGCACACTAACGCAGGGCCATCAAGCACACTAACGCAGGACCATTAAGCACACTAACGCAGACCACTTCAAGCACACTAACGCAGACCACTTCAAGCACACTAACGCAGGGCCATCAAACACTAACGCAGACCACTTCAAGCACACTAACGCAGACCACTTCAAGCACACTAACGCAGGGCCATCAAGCACACTAACGCAGGGCCATCAAGCACACTAACGCATGGTCATCAAGCACACTAACGCAGACCACTTCAAGCACACTAACGCAGACCACTTCAAGCACACTAACGCAGGGCCATCAAGCACACTAACGCAGGGCCATTAAGCATACTAACGCAGACCACTTCAAGCACACTAACGCAGGGTCATCAAGCACACTAACGCAGACCACTTCAAGCACACTAACGCAGACCACTTCAAGCAAACTAACGCAGACCACTTCAAGCACACTAACGCAGGGCCATCAAGCACACTAACGCAGAGCTCTTCAAGCACACTAACGCAGACCACTTCAAGCACACTAACGCAGGGTCATCAAGCACACTGACGCAGACCACTTCAAGCACACTAACGCAGGGTCATCAAGCACACTAACGCAGACCACTTCAAGCACACTAACGCAGGGCCATCAAGCACACTAACGCAGGGCCATTAAGCACACTAACGCAGACCACTTCAAGCACACTAACGCAGGGCCATCAAGCACACTAACGCAGACCACTTCAAGCACACTAACGCAGACCACTTCAAGCACACTAACGCAGGGTCATCAAGCACACTAACGCAGACCACTTCAAGCACACTAACGCTGGGCCATCAAGCACACTAACGAAGACCTCTTCAAGCACACTAACGCAGAGCTCTGCAAGCACACTAACGCAAGGCCATCAAGCACACTAACGCAGACCACTTCAAGCACACTAACGCAGACCACTTCAAGCACACTAACGCAGGGCCATCAAGCACACTAATGCAGGGCCATCAAGCACACTAACGCAGAGCTCTGCAAGCACACTAACGCAAAGCCATCAAGCACACTAACGCAGAGCTCTGCAAGCACACTAACGCAGGGCCATCAAGCACACTAATGCAGGGCCATCAAGCACACTAACGCAGAGCTCTGCAAGCACACTAACGCAAGGCCATCAAGCACACTAACGCAGGGCCATCAAGCACACAGACGCAGGGTCATCAAGCACACTAACGCAGAGCCATCAAGCACACAGACGCAGGGCCATCAAGCACACAGACGCAGGGCCCTTCAAGCACACAGACGCAGGACCATCAAGCACATTGACGCAGGGCCATGAAGCACATTGCCGCATGGCCATCCAGTATATTACGCATAGATACTTAGAATACTAACGCAGGGCCATCCAGCACATTGACGCATGACTATCAAAACATGTCTGCACGTTTCTGGGCCAAAGATAATCAAACAAAAACTGCAGATTAGCATGATACTTTCATACTTATAATGCTGTAAGGCGAGTACCAGCGTTACATCGACCTGTCTAAGATGTTTGTTTACAATAATCTGATTATAAATATACCAGCTGAATACGGGATGAGCCCTTCTGCATTCAATTATTCATCAGGTTTTTTTTATTTTTATTTATATTTGTTTTGTTTTTTATTTGCTTGCATCATTTCAAAGATTGACTAAAATCATTGGAAACAAAATATGTACTAATGTACCGAGGAAGTAAGTATAACTTCAAGTAAGGTTTTATGGCCGTCATGTAAGTTGGCATTTATTCTGATTAAAAAGTCCAAATTCTAGAACAAATTTTAGAAAGTGAAATTAAAGTGTTATTTGTTTTTGTTTTGTCTTTTAATCGACACATTTCCATCCTTTCTTCCTCACCCTCTCTTCCCATCTCTTCCTGCCTTTCAATTTCTTCTTTTAATTTTCAGTATTTAAATGTGTTGTAAAACGATTTTTCTTTGATTCTAACCGTTATCTCTACTCCACTGTTAGGTTATCACCATTGTCTGACGTCATTAGTGGACAACTTCTATCTCTTGGACTCCCCCTTTAGTGATCTGCCAGAATTTAAAATCTTGTTATCAAGCCAGACGGTATTTGGGCAGTTTTTTTTTTTGAACAGACATTGAATATATACAGTCTAGATCGCGCATACAATTGAAATGCAAAAATCCTTCAGCCTGACTGTTGTATCAAGAACCTTTGCCCTGTTATGTGGGTGTGTTTTCTGTTGCTTTCTGCTTTTTTTAACTTTTTTATTAAGCACTATTTGAAAATATACATAGGCCAGTGACATTCACTTATCGGTTCATTTGTCTCGTCTCATAGGAAACAGATACCTTAAAAGACTGAAGAGTGCATAGTGACGGTTACTTTTAAATGGACGGGACTGCAACGTCACAAGCCCTCAATAGACTAGTGGGCCGAGGGGGGGCCCATGCTTATTAACCACGAATATTGTGTTAGGTGAGTGGTCATTGCAGCTGGTCCCAACACAACAGACACCTCTAACCTAACATTTTATTTATTTTTTTGTGACTTCATTCAAAATTCTCATTTTAAATCAAAATTGTTGTTTGTTTATTTTTATTTTATACTTTTATCTACACACCACTCCCAATTGACCATTGTCTGACGTCATTAGTGGACAACTTCTGTCTAGCTACTACATTTTTTTTATTCTTTAGGTAACTTTAATGGGAAATTTGTATTTTTTTTAATTTTTATGATATTAATTGTTTCAGTTCAGTGTATGTGTGTGCGAGGGGGGAGGGGGAGGAGAGAGTGAGCGAGAGAGTGTGGGAGGAGATAGTGAGAGAGAGAGTGTGGGAGGAGATAGTGAGAGAGAGAGTGAGAGGAGAGTGAAAGAGTGAGAGAGGGTGGGAGGAGAGAGAGTGGGAGGAGAGAGATAGCTACAATATTTATAAGATATGTCGATGCTAACATTTTTTTTACACTTGGATAAATGGTCACTGTATGATATATATATATATATATATAAGATTATTTAATTCTTTTGGTTTTTATTTTTCTAAGTGGCTTTTAAATAAGTGGTTTTTCATAGAATCCATCCTCCAAAGTCAGGTCACCCTGACATTGCCCTTCCCTCCTACAGTTTTATTAGAGACGTCACTTCCTGCCCCTAGGTCTTTACGAGCCGTTAATTTATCTGATCTGGTATTGCGAATTACTATTGAGTCACTGTGGTCTAAAACCAGGATTGAATTCAACTCCTCCCCTCACGGTGACCCCCATGAAGATTCTAACCCTCGCAAGATCTAACGATTATAGAGAAAGAATGATTAACTTAATGCCAGTCCGTAAAACATAGCATCTCTTTGACTTGTTTAAATAACAGATGGCACAGATAGTTTTTGTCTTGTGTTGTTGTTTTTATAAGAGAATTTCGACATTTGAAAAAGAAAAAAAAAACGTGTTGATCAACAAATAGGATTGTTTATAGGATTGTGTAAGTTTAAATTTGTTGAAGAAGATATCAAAGCCTTTGAGATAAACATTTAACCATGCTATGTGTACATTCATATTAGACATTGTGGATATAATATTACCAGATCTAGTAGAAACACAGAATATAATTTATATAGATTGCGCATTGTCTATTTAAATTTTTTTTTCGAAATCCATATAATTGTGTAATTATGCAGTGCATATCGAAATTAATGGGGTTAGATAGTTTGTTGGGTTTCACTATTAAAACTAAAATTTAAAAATTTGAGTCACAATTAGAAGACTTCTTTTTTTGTAATTAGCAATGCGCTTATTGTAAGATATATATATTCTGTGGTTGTAACAACTCATGTTGTAGGCCTATAATCCATATGTAAACCGACGTGCATAACTTTACTTTTCCAAACATTTGCTTTTAAGGTTTATAATATGAAAAAGAGTTTCACAATCATTGTTAAATTGTGGAACACTATTTCAGTAAATACTATTCCAGTAAACTTTATTTTAGTAATTACTTTTTCAGTAAACACTATTTCAGTAAACTTTATTTCTGTGTAAACTTTGACTTTATTTTTTAGACGAACTCTTACAATCAGAGTCGTACAAATGGCGGGCCAGGCTAACACCAAAGGCCCTAATTTCCGATTTTTAATTCCTACTAAGTCTTACGTTAAAAGGGCTACGACAGATTCCTTGTCCAAAAGCGATTTTTAGAATAATCATTTTAACACTAGTTGATAATATTGCCTGATAGTGTACGATCTCATCTATGAAATCATTCACTTCGCTGGTGACAGATTTGTGGCTAATCGAGTTTCATCTTGAAACGACCAAACAAAGCCTCAATGCGCGCGCAGCTAACCCTATCAATATGTATAGAGAAACAATCTTCAGACCAGTGTTCCCCTTAAAGTTGTGCGCACTTATACACCTCATTGAGAGCTCGCACACATATTTCAGCAGAGCGCATATGTGTTAGCTTAGTAGGCTTATATTCTGTTTAAATTAACATTTCCCTTCAACTTTACGCAGTGCAATATCTTTCACCACACACAACCTTCGGAAAATTAGAACATTTAGACCGACTGATCTTGTCAAGTTGTCACATTTTAAGACATACTTCATTCTTCATCACAAAATTCGATCCATGTTTTTAGTTCATAAATCATATGGAAAATAAATCATACTCATAAATGTATATGAATATATATATATATATATATATATATATATATGCAACGCCTATTTTAACTGCCTTGTAAGTAACTGTCTAAGTATATGGACTACTATACTTTACATTAATCGTAAAACCTTTATAAAATATATCTTGAGAATCTTATAAAAAAACAAAATTATACTGCAACCTTGTATCGAAACTCTCCTGAGTTCAGTAGATGATGACGTAATGAAGTACGAATTGAAAAGGTGGCCATTAACAAAATTCTTATCTTTCCGGGCATACAGTGGCGTAGCAAGCTTAACTCGCGTCGAGGGCACAATACTTTTTTCAGCGCCACCCCCCCACCCATTTGAAAACCGTAAAACATTATATGTAAACTATAACATTTGGCGCCCCTTTGTGAGTAGCAGCCGGGCATGATGCCACCGCTGGCATATAATTATATGCTTGTTCTCTGCAGTTTCAATAAAACTTTCTATATAAACAGATAAACATTGTTCTTTTTTTTTTTGGATTGTTTATGAAATAGTATCAATACTTATGGAAAATTTCGAATTTAATCCCGTACAATTTTGGAAAGTAATTTTCTCAAGCAATTTTTTAATGAAAACAATTACCAAAAAATGCACGAAAATACTTAAGAAACTATTTCATCATTGTACTACAGCATATATGTAACATATCATATAAATATATATATAACATGCAAGAAATAAATGTACAAAGTCTTCTACAGCCAAATATCTTCAGAAAACACGGACATAACACGTCGGAAAAAAATAACCTGCCCAAAAATGTCAGATTTCTACATACCTCATTCATCTATACTTATTTATTTATTACAATTTGCATATATTTTCTTTTTTTTTCCTTGTAGGACATTTCAAAGATGAAAGCAGGCAATGTTAAATGTCACAAAAGGTTTGATTTCATAAACATGTTTAGTTATGAATCAAGAAAGGTATCTTCAACATTTTAAAGTTATATCTGATGTTATTTATTCATACAATATTAAGCTGCGCAAAAAGCTATTGTTTATACATCTGAAGACTATGTTTGCAAGTGTCTTTCAAATACCGTTTTGTCAAGTCTGCATTTGTACAGAGAGGTGAATTTAAAAATTGTTATTGTCATAGTAAGTAGCTAAAGGTGTTTTGTGTGGGTGTGGCTTTACCATAAGGGAGAATATTTCTCTTCTTCATAGAGTCCATAGATAGATAGATAGATAGATAGATAGATAGATAGATAGATAGATAGATAGACAGATAGATAGATAGATAGATAGATAGATAGATAGATAGATAGATAGATAGATAGATAGATAGATAGATAGATAGATAGATAGATAGATAGATAGATAGATAGATAGATAGATAGATAGATAGATAGATAGATAGATAGATAGATAGATAGATAGATAGATAGATAGATAGATAGATAGATAGATAGATAGATAGTAAAGATCGTAATACGAGAATATTCCAATAAAATGATTCAAGATTTCAACTGTTTTAAATGGAAATTTTCAAAGTGATTTATAAGTTGTTTTACATATCATGGGGAAAAAATGTTTGCTCAACAAATCGCGCAGGAAATGGCGAAAAATTGTAATAGTCACTAAGTTCGGGTCTGTAATCGATTTCGCCCATTTATTCAAAACTATGCGAAGTCTCCGAGACTGTAAATTAGATTGAGATATACAACTTTACATTTTTGTCCTCAATCGTCGTCTCTCTAATGTAAATGAACTTCTTCACGGAATGCGTTCTGGGAGGGGGTTGGAAGGGTGGGTACTTTCGTGGTATGCCGGGTCACAAGTTCAGAAAGTTTTGGCTGGAACAAGAAAATGGGAAGAAAAAAAAATTTCTTCTAGGTAATCGTACCAGTGGACTAGATAAATACTGTCACAAGATCTAAAAAGAAAAACTTGAAATGATACAGTTTGAACATTTCGATACATCTATAGTGCTCTCTGTCTGAGTAGGGTTTAAAACAGTTCGAAACGTGAGTGCAAGTAGAGAAATAGTTGAACACACAAGTTACAAAGTGAGTGCAAGTAGAGAAATAGTTGAACACACAAGTTACAAAGTGAGTGCAAGTAGAGAAATAATTGAATGCACCAGTTACAAAGTGAGTGCAAGTAGAGAAATAGTTGAATGCACCAGTTACAAAGTGTGTAAAAGATGAGGAATAGTTGAACACCCAAGTTACAAAGTGAGCACAAGTAGAGAAATAGTTAAATGCACCCAGCTATAAAATTTAATTCAAGCAGAAAAGTATTTTAGCACACACTTTATAAATTGAGTGCAGCCAGGGCAATGTCTAGACATCAAGTTTTTAATACACACACAGACATACAAACACATTCATAATATAACGTGTTACAAACATGACTTTTTACGATTCACTTCATTCATGAAATAATAACACGATATTTAGAAAAATTGATCAAACCAAGTCAAATAAAAGTCTCTGGCAAGTGCAAATCGGTGGCCAATTTAATGATCACATTGTCTCAGAATTTTATTTATTTATTTATTTACTTTTTAGCACTCGTGTCTGGACACATGCCAAGCTATAAAGTTTGTTTCACTTGTCCATTACCCTGTGTACGACTGTCCAATTGATACATAGTCCAGTGAATCGTAAACTGTAGGGTGCGGTTCTCAAAACTGAGTTGGGTAGCCTGTTTAGTAACTTGGCTGACCATCGAACTAGCCACACAATCCCAAAAAGTGGCTAGTTCAATGCCCAGCCTGTTTAATAACTTGGCTGACCATCGAACTAGCCACACAATCCCAAAAAGTGGCTAGTTCAATGCCCAGCCTGTTTAATAACTTGGCTGACCATCGAACTAGCCACACAATCCCAAAAAGTGGCTAGTTCAATGCCCAGCCTGTTTAATAACTTGGCTGACCATCGAACTAGCCGCAAAATCCCAAAAAGTGGCTAGTTCAATGCCCAGCCTGTTTAATAACTTGGCTGACCATTGATCTAGCCACACAATCCCAAAAAAAGAAGCTACAGACTAAACTTCATATTGTGTCGGGTTTCGGTAAAATAAAAGTCCCAACAGGGGACCACATAGTCCGCCTATCCATGGAGGGGACGGTTCTATTTGGGGTTATATTTACTTAGAAGAATTATTCTGGAATTATAAACCTTGAAAAAAAAGGTGAAGTAAACTCGCGGGGTGGGGAGTTTGGGGGGGGTAGGGTAAGTACAACCGGAAGTTAGAATACGTCCATCTCGTTACGAGACCGAACAATCAGATGACGGAGTGGAGAAGGGAAGGGGGTGGGGGGAGATTGGGAGAAGGTCATCTACTGACAGGCCTGATAGATTGAAAAAGGAAGTGAGGAACAACAACCCTTGACTGACCATGGCCAAAATCAATAAGGACAAAGTAACAATCAATGGACATCATTCGCTTGACCGATCACTTGCGCTGATCTACTTAAGTGAACAAACACAGCCAAAAAAAGCCAGAAATATATATATATATATATTGTGAATAAAAAGGACAATTGAATTATTCAGTTCTCGGTAGGGTGACAGTTTGTCGTCATATTAGTCCTTGTGATATAACGGCTTGTCAAAAAACAGTTTTAAAATAAAGAAAATTTCAGAGACTTACAGAAATTTCATTTAAAGAATCAAATCTATATCATTTGGAGCTGAGATGGTCAACTTATCAACAATAAATATTGATGGTTTAAACTCGATGAAAGTACGAGATTATCATGACTTGATACACCAATAATAGGACGTAATTGTAATGTCCTTTTTACATTCCCATCATTGCTGAGTGACTATATGACTATGGGGACTAAAGACGCTTTTACAAAAGAAACAAAAACATACAAAAACAATATCGACTTTCATAACTATAATAATATTTTCACTAGCTTACCCTGAAAAACCTTTGCATAGAGTTATATTCCCTTAGGTTTGATCAGTAGGCTAGATGTTATTTTTTGGTTTCCGACAGATCCGATTTTTTATGATTTTTATTATTATTGTCTACGTTTGACGATTTTAAACTGGAATACTGGTTGTATTAATTCTTTGCTTTCGATTTAACGCAGAACCCACACCGCTATTATTTATATAGATTGAATTTTATATGGACATTCAGACTTACAGACAAACAACACCGTGGCAACAAAAAAAGTCTAAAGTCCCATTTGATTACAGATTGTGAGGAATGGCTGAACTTGTAGCTGGTGAAATCGTAGCTGGTGGAATTGTAGCTGGTGAACTTGTAGCTGGTGAACTTGTAGCTGGTGGAATTGTAGCTGGTGAAATTTTAGCTGGTGAACTTGTAGCTGGTGGAATTGTAGCTGGTGAACTTGTAGCTGGTGGACTTGTAGCTGGTGGCTTTTTTTGACATTCACTTCAAATTACGGTATACTGTCATGGAAATTCTGAGCATTCTACATCAGAATATTTTACTCAATGTAAAAAAGTTAAAAAAAAAAAAAAGGAAATGAAAATAGTACACGCCCTTATGTTAGCACTCCTACAACTAGTGGTTTGATTTTTTTTCCCTGACCCTGGATTGACATAAGCCCCTGTATGAAAAGTCAGTTGCTGGTTGAATGGCAGGGTTCAATATTTACCCAGCGCTTCGTTGGTCATCCGTTGGATACAATATTGACGACTGGACGCTGAGCAGAATCTCTGCTGCATTCAATTATTGCTGCTAGGGAGAAATCTAGGATGGAATATTTTAGCGAAGGCGAAGATCATGTTAGGATGAAGTGTGTGCAGAGGCGAGGATCAATTGATTCTGGAAAGTGTGGAGAGGCGGAGATCAAGTGAGGCTTGAGTTTGTGCAGAGGCGGAGATAAAGTTAGGATGAAGTGTGTGCAGAGGCGTGTATTAATTGATTCTGGAGTGTGTGGAGAGGCGAAGATCAAGTGAGGCTTGAGTTTGTGCAGAGGCGGAGATAAAGTTAGGATGAAGTGTGTGCAGAGGCGTGTATTAATTGATTCTGGAGTGTGTGGAGAGGCGAAGATCAAGTGAGGCTGGAGTGTGTGCAGAGGCGGATATCAAGTGAGGCTGGAGTGTGTGAGGAGTTGAAGATAATGTTGTTGTTTTTTGGAATGAAAAAAAATGGCAGAAAAAAAATTGCTAATAAGATAAGCAAATTAATTCATGCCACTTAGCGGCTTCAACAAGTTTAAAAAGAAATATTCGATTTTAATATTTTATTAAAAATTTTGATTCGTTCTTGATATGAGCGTAGTGTATGTCTTCCGAACAAATGTGCTAGGTGAATGGTTTCACTCGAAATATTTTTAATTTGTACACACGAGCATTTGTGATCCACCAAGTGAGAAACACTGCCGCGAAATACATCCCTATGTTTGTATATGTGTGTACATGTGTGTATGTATTTGTATGTGATTACATATATTTTGTTATTTATGCTTGTATGTTTTTGTATAAATAGGTTTATGTTTGTATATATATATATATTCGTATATATTTGTACATGTTTTTTTAAAAAAATCAACTTTATGAAAAAAAAAATGTGGAACAAAGATTGTAAACAATAATATATATATATATATATATATATATATATATATATATATATATATATATATATATTTATATATATATAAACAGTAAATAAAAATAATCCTAAAATAAATAAAAATTGTAAAGTGAGAAGAAAAATAAATGTTTACTAGAGCGAGGGAGGACAATTTTATTTAATGCTGATGACAACAGTTGTAACCAAAAACTCATTTCTTTCTTTGATTTAAATCAATTTAAAAAAAAAAATAAAGCTTCTTTAAAAAATAAATAAATAGGGTTTGAATGTCGGAGATGACGCTTCAGACTGGTGTATTAGTGGTGAGAAGTAAAATAAAATAAAATTTGAAAACTGTGAATGTCTGTACTCTGCTGGACATCCCAGTGAACTAAAGATGTTTTGTTTTTCTTTTGCA
>JAGDYQ010000028.1:716555-731631 GCA_021962125.1 Bulinus truncatus | reverse complement strand
TAACTTTTAAGCTAGTTTAAAAGAACCTTATTTGAAAAAGAAAGTTCAAATTTATATATTTTAATTTATGTATAGATGTATAACATTCTTTATTACACATTCCAGGATTACAGAAACTTGAAGATTTTATTGATAATGTAATAAAGTAAAGTTTCTTCTCTTGTGGGACGACTTTACTTTATTAATGACTGTAAAAAAAACAACAACAAAAGAACAAAAAAACATCAACAGACTTTTGGTCACTGGGTCGTCCAGCAGAGTACAGACATTCAAAGGTTTCAAGTTTTATTTTATTTCTCACCACCAATACACCAGTCAGAAGCGTCATCTCCGCCCTGCAAATCAAATTAATATTTTTTTTTTCCAAAAGCTTTTTACAAAATTGATGTGGATCACGATGCTCATGTCTACAAAATAAAAAAATATTTCGAGGTAAACCATTCACCGAGCACATTTGTTTGGAAGACATACACTACGCTCATATCAAGAACGAATCAACATTTTTAATAAAATTTTAAAATCGAACATTTCTTTTTAAACTTGTTGAAGCCGCCAAGTAGCATGAATTAATTTGCTTATCTTATTAGCAATTTTTTTCTGCCATTTTTTTTCATTTACAAAAAAACAACAACAAATTATCTTCAACTCCGCACACACTCCAGCCTCACTTGATCTCCGCCTCTGCACACACTCAAGCCTCACTTGATCTCTACACTCCAGAATCAATTGATACACGCCTCTGCACACACTTCATCCTAACTTGATATCCCCCTCTGCACAAACTCAAGCTCACTTGTTCTCCGCCTCTCCACACTTTCCAGAATCAATTGCTCCACGCCTCTGCACAAACTTCATCCTAACTTGATATCCCCCTCTGCACAAACTCAAGCCTCACTTGATCTCTACCTCTCCACACACTCCAGAATCAATTGCTCCACGCCTCTGCACAAACTTCATCCTAACTTGATCTCCGCCTTCGCCCAAATACTCCATCCTAGATTTCTCCCTAGCAGCAATAATTGAATGCAGCAGAGATTCTGCTCAGTGTCCAGTCGTCAATATTGTATCCAACGGATGACCAACGAAGCGCTGGGTAAATATTGAACCCTGCCATTCAACCAGCAACTGACTTTACATACAGGGGCTTATGTCAACCCAGGGTCAGGAACAAAAAAAAACTCAAACCACAAGTTGTTGGAGTGCTCGCATAAGGACGTAGACTATTTTTATTTTTATTTTTTTTTAAACTTTTTTTTACATTAAGTAAAATATTCTGATGTAGAAAGCTCAGAATTTCCATGACTGTATACCGTAATTTGAAGTGAATGTCAATTAAAGCCATCAGTTACAAGTTCAGCCATTCCTCACAATCTGTAACCAAATGTGACTTTAGACTTTTTTTTTTGTCGCCACGGTGTTGTTTGTCTGTAAGTCTGAATGTCCATATAAAATTCAATCTATATAAATAATAGCGGTGTGGGTTCTGCGTTAAATCGAAAGTAAAGAATTAATACAACCAGTATTCCAGTTTAAAATCGTCAAACGTAAACAATAGTAATAGAAATCATGAAAAAATCGGATCTGTCGGAATCCAAAAAATAACTTCTAGCCTACTGATCAAACCTAAGGGAATATAACTCTATGCAAAGGTTTTTCAGGGTAAGCTAGTGTAAATATTATTATAGTTATGAAAGTCGATATTGTTTTTGTATGTCTTTGTTTCTTTTGTAAAAACGTCTTTAGTCCCCATAGTCATATAGTCACTCAGCAATGATGGGAATGTAAAAAGGACATTACAATTACGTCCAATTATTGGTGTATTAAGTCATGATAATCTCGTACTTTAATCGAGTTTAAACCATCAATATTTATTGTTGATAAGTTGACCATCTCAGCTCCAAATGATATAGATTTGATTCTATAAATGAAATTTCTGTAAGTCTCTGAAATTTTCTTTATTTTAAAACTGTTTTTTGACAAGCCGTTATATCACAAGGACTAATGTGACCGTTACGTAACAAGGACTAATATGACGACAAACTGTCACCCTACCGAGAACTGAATAATTCAATTGTCCTTTTTATTCACAATATATATATATATATTTGGCTTTTTTTTTGACTGTGTTTGTTCACTTAAGTAGATCAGCGCAAGTGATCGGTCAAGCGAATGATGTCCATTGATTGTTACTTTGTCCTTATTGATTTTGGCCATGGTCAGTCAAGGGTTGTTGTTCCTCACTTCCTTTTTCAATCTATCAGGCCTGTCAGTAGTTGACCTTCTCCAAATCTCCCCCCACCCCACCCCCTTCCCTTCTCCACTCCGTCGTCTGATTGGTCGGTCTCGTAACGAGGTGGACGTACTCTAACTTCCGGTTGTACTTACCCTAACCCCCCCCCCCCAAACTCCCCACCCCGCGCGTTTACTTCACCTTTTTTTTTTTTCAAGGTTTATAATTCCAGAATAATTCTCCTAAGTAAATATATAACCCCAAATAGAACCGTCCCCACCATGGATAGGCGGACTATGTGGTCCACTGTTGGGACTTTTATTTTACCGAAACCCGACACAATATGACGTTTAGTCTGTAGCTTCTTTTTTTTTTGGGATTGTGTGGCTATTTCGATGGTCAGCCTAGTTATTAAACAGGCTACCCAACTCAGTTTTGAGAACCGCAGCCTACAGTTTACGATTCACTGGACTATGTATCAATTGGACAGTCGTACACAGGGTAATGGACAAGTGAAACAAACTTTATAGCTTGGCATGTGTCCAGATACGAGTGCCAGAAAGTAAATAAATAAATAAATAAAATTCTGAGACAATGTGATCATTAATTTGGCCACCGATTTGCACTTGCCAGAGACTTTTATTTGACTTGGTTTGATCAATTTTTAGAGCTTTTTCGAAAAAAAATGCTCTATTGTCCCCGTTTTGTCTGTCTGTCTGTCTGTCCGTCATCACCCTAGATCTCAACAACCATAAGTCCTAGACCCATGATGTATATATCATTTCGTAGGTCTTGGCCTGCCAAGAAATGACTTTTTTCCATTTTGCGATCTGACCTCTCAGAGCCGTAAAAGGGGCCTTAGTGCCGTTTTTTATTATATAAGCTATATTAATAAAGGAGCGCTATATCTCAGCAACTATAATCCTAGACCCATGATGTATATATCATTTTGTAGGTCTTGGCCTGCCATGTGTACATCAAAAGTTCATTTCGCGATAGGACCTCTGAGGGCCGGGCTTCAAGGCTCCTAAGGGGCTTATATATTATATATACACCTTGTACGTTCAATAACCCGTTCATTTGGTGCGAAATACTGCAGCACGTAGTTTCACCAAGATTTATTAAGAAACTCATTAAATGAAATAGTAAGCTTGTGTTCTGAGTTTAATTGAAAGTATCAGAGCTATGCAACAATTGACGGAGTTTTCGGACGATTAAATGACTATAATTTAGAATGTTTCAATTATGAGTCCTATTTCAGTAACCACAAACCACTTGTAGTTACATTTAAGAGACAATAATTTTTCTTCAAATATAATGAAACGTCTTTATAATTTTTTTTTTACAAATATATGCATTACACAATTGAATTTATAAACATTTCCAAAATTTACAAATATTTACTGAAAGCTAACAAACGTACTGATACATAACACGAAAATGCGCTAACACGTCCTGTGTCCAGAATGGAACAGGCTTAATTGCTTGTTTTTAGAGCATTTTCGAAAAAAAAATGCTCTATTGTCCCCGTTTTGTCTGTCTGTCTGTCTGTCATCACCCTAGATCTCAACAACCATAAGTCCTAGACCCATGATGTATATATCATTTTGTAGGTCTTGGCCTGCCAAGAAATAGCTTTTTTCCATTTCGCGATCTGACCTCTCAGGGCCGTAAAAGGGGCCTTATAAAGTACCGTTTTTTACTATATAAGCTATATTAATAATGGACCGCCCTATATCTCAGCTACCATAAGTCCTAGACCCATGATGTATATATCATTGTGTAGGTCTTGGCCTGCCAAGTGTACATCAAAAGTCAATTTCGCGATTTGACCTCTCAGGGCCAAAATATAAGAGTTTGTTATGTACCGTTTTGCTTATATTTTAAATATAAATAATAAAAGCTAATCAAAGGGGCGTAATCATTATTTATTTTTGTAACAGTTATTCAACATGACTTACTTGTCCTTTTAATATCTTTTTTCAGATATATGCATTACACAATTGAATTTATAAACATTTTCAACATTTACAAATATTTACTGAAAGATAACAAACGTACTGATACATAAAATGAAAATGCGCTAACACGTCCTGTGTCCAGAATGGAACAGGCTTAATTGCTTGTTTAATATCGTGTGTTATTATTTCATGAATGAAGTGAATCGTAAAAAGTCAGGTTTGTAACACGTTATATTATGAATGAATATGTGTGTTTGTATGTCTGTGTGTGTGTATTAAAAACTTGATGATGTCTAGACTTTGCCCTTACTGCACTCATTTTATAAAGTGTGTGCTAAAATACTTCTCTGCTTAAATTAAATTTTAAAGCTGGGTGCATTTAACTATTTCTCTACTTGTGCTCACTTTGTAACTTGTGTGTTCAAATATTCCTCATCTTTTACACACTTTGTAACTTGTGTGTTCAACTATTTCTCTACTTGCACTCAATTTGTAACTTGTGTGTTCAACTATTCCTCATCTTTTACACACTTTGTAACTGGTGCATTCAACTATTTCTCTACTTGCACTCACTTTGTAACTTGTGTGTTTAACTATTCCTCATCTTTTACACACTTTGTAATTGGTGCATTTAACTATTTCTCTACTTGCACTCAATTTGTAACTTGTGTGTTCAACTATTCCTCATCTTTTACACACTTTGTAACTGGTGCATTCAACTATTTCTCTACTTGTACTCACTTTGTAACTTGTGTGTTCAACTATTTCTCTACTTGCACTCACTTTGTAACTTGTGTGTTCAACTATTTCTCTACTTGGACTCACTTTGTAACTTGTGTGTTCAACTATTTCTCTACTTGCACTCACTTTGTAACTTGTGTGTTCAACTATTTCTCTACTTGCACTCACTTTGTAACTTGTGTGTTCAACTATTTCTCTACTTGCACTCACTTTGTAACTTGTGTGTTCAACTATTTTTCTACTTGCACTCACTTTGTAACTTGTGTGTTCAACTATTTCTCTACTTGTACTCACTTTGTAACTTGTGTGTTCAACTATTTCTCTACTCGCACTCACGATTCGAACTGTTTTAAACCCAACTCAGACAGAGAGCACTATAGATGTATCGAAATGTTCAAACTGTATTATTTCAAGTTTTTCTTTTTAGATCTTGTGACAGTATTTATCTAGTCCACTGGTACGATTACCTAGAAAAAAATTTTTTTTCTTCCCATTTTCTTGTTCCAGCCAAAACTTTCTGGACTTGTGACCTGGCATACCACGAAATTACCCCCCCCCCCCCAACCCCCTCCCAGAACGCATTCCGTGAAGAAGCTCATTTACATTAGAGAGACGACCATTGAGGACAAAAATGTAAAGTTGTATATCTCAATCTAATTTACAGTCTCGGAGACTTCGCATAGTTTTGAATAAATGGGCGAAATCGATTACAGACCCGAACTTAGTGACGATTACAATTTTTCGCCATTTCCTGCGCGATTTGTTGAGCAAACATTTTTTCCCCATGATATGTAAAACAACTTATAAATCACTTTGAAAATTTCCATGTAAAACAGTAGAAATCTTGAATCATTTTACTGGAATATTCTCGTATTACGATCTTTACTTCCAGATCAAGAATAGAACAATTGAAGTGAATTACGAATAAGAATAAATCAAGACTAACGAATACAAGTTTTGAGATACTTAAGATCTGTTGTCTCTTGAAAGATAAAAATTTCTGTACCAAAAAGTGCAACGTTTATTGTGTCATATTAAGTACTTGGAGAATTTGAAATTTTGAAAAAAATAAGATGGGTGTTGCTATTGTGGAAATTTTGAATGATATCTTAGGTTGGTTGCTTATTAAAATAAATAGATACATAACAATTACAATGATATGCACTCCTATATCTATCTATCTATCTATCTATCTATCTATCTATCTATCTATCTATCTATCTATCTATCTATCTATCTATCTATCTATCTATCTATCTATCTATCTATCTATCTATCTATCTATCTATCTATCTATCTATCTATCTATCTATCTATCTATCTATCTATCTATCTATCTATCTATCTATCTATCTATCTATCTATCTATCTATCTATCTATCTATCTATCTATCTATCTATCTATCTATCTATCTATCTATCTATCTATCTATCTATCTATCTATCTATCTATCTATCTATCTATCTAATCTATATCTATCTATCTATCTATCTATCTATCTATCTATCTATCTATCTATCTATCTATCTATCTTTGGACTCTATGAAGAAGAGAAATATTCTCCCTTAAGGTAAAGCCACACAAAACACCTTTAACTATTTACTATGACAATAACAATTTTTAAGTTCACCTCTTTGTACAAATGCAGACTTGACAAAACGGTATTTTAAAGACACATGCAAACACATGCAAACAAAGTCTTCAGATGTATAAACACTAGCTTATTGCGCAGCTTAATATTGTATGAATAAATAACATCAGATATAACTTAAAATGTTGAAGATACCTTTCTTGATTCATAACTAAACATGTTGATGAAATCAAACCTTTTGTGACATTAAACATTGCCTAATTTCATCTTTGAAATGTCCTAAAAGGTAAAAAAAATGAAAATATCTGCAAATTGCAATAAATAAATAAGTATAGATGAATGAGGTATGTAGAAATCTGACATTTTTGGACAGGTTTTTTTTCTGTCGTGTTATGTCCGTTGTTCCAACCACAGAATATACAACATGAGTTGTTCCAACCACAGAATATACAACATGAGTTGTTCCAACCACAGAATATACAACATGAGTTGTTCCAACCACAGAATATACAACATGAGTTGTTCCAACCACAGAATATACAACATGAGTTGTTCCAACCACAGAATATACAACATGAGTTGTTCCAACCACAGAATATACAACATGAGTTGTTACAACCACAGAATATACAACATGAGTTGTTCCAACCACAGAATATACAACATGAGTTGTTCCAACCACAGAATATACAACATGAGTTGTTCCAACCACAGAATATACAACATGAGTTGTTCCAACCACAGAATATACAACATGAGTTGCTCCAACCACAGAATATACAACATGAGTTGCTCCAACCACAGAATATACAACATGAGTTGCTCCAACCACAGAATATACAACATGAGTTGTTCCAACCACAGAATATACAACATGAGTTGTTCCAACCATAGAATATATATCTTACAATAAGCGCATTGCTAATTACAAAATAAAGTCTTCTAATAGTGACTCAAATTTTTTAATTTTAGTTTATAGTGAAACCCAACAAATTATCTAACCTCCTTACTTTTGATATGCACAGCATATTACACAATTATATGGATTTCGAAAAAAAAAATTCAAATAGACGATGCGCAATCTATATAAATTATATTCTGTGTTTCTACTAGATCTGGTAATATAATATCCACAATGTCTAATATCCACGTACACATAGTGTGGATAAATGTTTATCTCAAAGGCTTTGATATCTTCTTCAACAAATTTAAACTTACGCAATCCTATAAACATTCCTATTTGTTGATCAACAAATGTTTTTTTTTTCTTTTTCAAATGTCAAAATTCTCGTATAAAAACAACAACACAAGACAAAAACTATCTGTGCCATCTGTTATTTAAACAAGTCAAAGAGATGCTTATGTTTTACGGACTGGCATTGAGTTAATCATTCTTTTTCTATAATCGTTAGATCTTGCGGGTGTTAGAATCTTCATGGGGGGTCACCGTGAGGGGAGGAGTTGAATTCAATCCTGGTTTTAGACCATAGTGACTCAATAGTAATTCGCAATACCAGATGAGATAAAGTAACGGCTCGTAAAGACCTAGGGGCAGGAAGTGACGTCTCTAATAAAACTGTAGGAGGGAGGGGCAATGTCAGGGTGACCTGACTTTGGAGGATGGATTCTATGAAAAACCACTTATTTAAAAGCCACTTAGGAAAATAAAAACCAAAAGAATTAAATAATCTTATAATTATATATATATATATATATATATATATATATATAATCATACAGTGACCATTTATCCAAGTGTAAAAAAAATGTTAGCATCGACATATCTTATAAATATTGTAGCTTTCTCTCTCCTCCCACTCTCTCTCTCTCCTCCCACTCTCTCTCACTCTCTCCTCACTCTCTCTCTCTCTCTCACTATCTCCTCCCATACTCTATCGCTCACTCTCTCCTCCCCCTCTCCCCCCCACACATACACTGAACTGAAACAATTAATATCATAAAAATTAAATAAAATACAAATTTCCCATTAAAGTTACCTAAAGAATAAAAAAAAATGTAGTAGCTAGACAGAAGTTGTCCACTAATGACGTCAGACAATGGTCAATCGGGAGTGGGGTGTAGATAACAGTTAGTATAAAATAAAAATAAACAAACAACAATTTTGGTTTAAATATGAGAATTTTGAATGAAGTCACACAAAAAAAAAAAATAAAATGTTAGGCTAGAGTTGTCTGTTGTGTTGGGACCAGCTGCAATAACCACTCACCTAACACAAATATTCGTGGTTAATAAGCATGGGGCCCCCCTCGGCCCACTAGTCTCTTGGGGGTTGTGACGTTGCAGTCCCGTCCATTTAAAAGTCACCGTCACTATGCACTCTTCAGTCTTTTAAGGTATCTGTTTCCTGTGAGACGAGATAAATAAACCGATAAGTGACTGTCACTGATCTATGTATATTTTCAAATAGTGCTTAATAAAAAAGTTGAAAAAAGCAGAAAGCAACAGAAAACACACCCACATAACAGGGCAAAGGTTCTTATCACAACGGTCAGGCTGAAGGATTTTTGCATTTCAATTGTATGCGCGATCTAGACTGTATATAATCAATGTCTGTTAAAAAAAAACTGCCCAAAGAAATGTTCAAACTGCATGAATACCGTCTGGGTTGATAACAAGATTTTAAATTCTGGCAGATCACTAAAGGGGGATTCCAAGAGATAGTAGTTGTCCACTAATGACGGCAGACAATGGTGAGTTAACATCGGAGTATAGATAACGGTTAGAATCAAAGAAAAATCGTTTTACAACACATTTAAATACTGAAAATTAGAAGAAGAAATTGAAAGGCAGGAAGAATAATATTAAAACAAAGAGATGGGAAGAGAGGGTGAGGAAGAAAGGATGGAAATGTGTCGATTAAAAGACAAAACAAAAAAATAACACTTTAATTTCACTTTCTAAAATTTGTTTTAATAATATGGACTTTTTATCAGAATAAATGCCGGAAGCTTATGGGAATAGGCGAGAGCTTATGGGAAATTTAGGAGTTTATGGGAATATGTAGCAGCTTATGGGAATATGTGGGAGCTTATGGGAATATGTCGGAGCTTATGGAAATATTAGGAGCTTATGGGAATAAATGGGAGCTTATGGGATTATGTAGGAGCTTTTGGGAATAAGTAGGAGCGTATGGGAATATTAGGAGCTTATTTGAATATTTGGGAGCTTATGGGAATATGTGGGAGCTTATGGGCATATGTTGGAGCTTATGATAAAATTTAGGAGCTTATGGAAATATTAAGAGCTTATGGGAATATGTAGGAGCTTCTTGTAATGTGTAGGAGCTTATGGGAATATGTGGGATCTTATGGAAATAAGTGGGAGCTTAAGAATATATGTGCCAAGTTATTCTACTCCTGTTTAGTATTTGGCGAATGAGACTATAGGCTTTGTGTTTATTTTCAACCACTTAAGGTCAAATTTTTACGCATCAGTAAATTCTACTACTCGTATTTATTAATATTTGAAACGGACTATAAGCTTCGTTTCAATTTTCTGCTATACAATGATCAACTACCATGCATAAGTAGATTCAACTGTATGTCAATTATCGAAAAAGAGAGATATGAAAAGAGAGAGACACAGAGAGAGAGAATGGGAATATATGGGACCTTATGGGAATTTGCGGGAGCATATGGGAATATGCGGGAGCTTATGGGAATAGGTGGGAGCTTATGGGAATATGTCGGAGCTTATGGGAATATGTAGGAGCTAATGGGAATATGAGGAGCTTATGAAAATATGTTGGAGCTTATGGGAATTAGCGGGAGCGTATGGGAATATGCGGGAGCTTATAGGAATATGCTGGAGTTTATGGGAAATTTAGGAGTTTATGGGAATATGTAGGAGCTTGTGTTAATATGTAGAAGCTTATGGGCATATGTGGGGGCTTATGGGAATAAATGGGAGCTTATGGGATTATGTTTGAGCTTTTGGGAATAAGTAGGAGCGAATGGGAATATTAGGAGCTTATGGTAATATGTGGGAGGTTATGGGAATATGTGAGAGCTTATGGGCATATGTAGAAGCTTATGATAAAATTTAGGAGCTTATGGAAATATTAGGAGCTTATGGGAAATGTAGGAGCTTCTGGTAATTTGTAGGAGCTTATGGGAATATGTGGGAGCTTATGGGAATTTTAGGGAGCATATGGGAATTTTAGGGAGCTTATGGGAATATGTGGGAGCATATGGTAATTAGCGGGAGCATATGGGAATATGTCAGAGCTTATGGGAATATGTAGGAGCTAATGGGAATATGTCGGAGCTTATGGGAATATGTAGGAGCTTATGGAAATATGAGTAGCTTATGGGAATATTAGAAGCTTATGGGAATATGAAGAGCTTATGGGAATTTTAGTGAGCTTATGGGAATATGTATGGGCTTGTGGTAATATATAGGAGCTTGTGGTAATATGTAGGAGCTTATGGGAATATGTGGGAGCTTATAGGAATAAATGTGAGCTTATGGGATTATGTAGGAACTTTTGGGAATAAGTAGGAGCGTATGGGAGTATTTGGAGCTTATTGGAATAAGTGGAAGCCTATTGGAATATTTGGGAGCTTATGGGTATATGTAGGAGATTATGTTTAAATTTAGGAGCTTATGGAAATATTAGGAGCTTAGGGGAATATTTAGGAGCTTGTGGTAGTATGTAGGAGCTTATGGGAATATGTGGGAGCTTATGGGTATATGTGGCAATTGATTCTACTCCTGTTTAGTATTTGGCGAATGAAACTATAGGCTTTGTGTTTATTTTCAACCACTTGTAGGAGCTTGTGTTAATATGTAGAAGCTTATGGGCATATGTGGGGGCTTATGGGAATAAATGGGAGCTTATGGGATTATGTTTGAGCTTTTGGGAATAAGTAGGAGCGAATGGGAATATTAGGAGCTTATGGTAATATGTGGGAGGTTATGGGAATATGTGAGAGCTTATGGGCATATGTAGAAGCTTATGATAAAATTTAGGAGCTTATGGAAATATTAGGAGCTTATGGGAAATGTAGGAGCTTCTGGTAATTTGTAGGAGCTTATGGGAATATGTGGGAGCTTATGGGAATTTTAGGGAGCATATGGGAATTTTAGGGAGCTTATGGGAATATGTGGGAGCATATGGTAATTAGCGGGAGCATATGGGAATATGTCAGAGCTTATGGGAATATGTAGGAGCTAATGGGAATATGTCGGAGCTTATGGGAATATGTAGGAGCTTATGGAAATATGAGTAGCTTATGGGAATATTAGAAGCTTATGGGAATATGAAGAGCTTATGGGAATTTTAGTGAGCTTATGGGAATATGTATGGGCTTGTGGTAATATATAGGAGCTTGTGGTAATATGTAGGAGCTTATGGGAATATGTGGGAGCTTATAGGAATAAATGTGAGCTTATGGGATTATGTAGGAACTTTTGGGAATAAGTAGGAGCGTATGGGAGTATTTGGAGCTTATTGGAATAAGTGGAAGCCTATTGGAATATTTGGGAGCTTATGGGTATATGTAGGAGATTATGTTTAAATTTAGGAGCTTATGGAAATATTAGGAGCTTAGGGGAATATTTAGGAGCTTGTGGTAGTATGTAGGAGCTTATGGGAATATGTGGGAGCTTATGGGTATATGTGGCAATTGATTCTACTCCTGTTTAGTATTTGGCGAATGAAACTATAGGCTTTGTGTTTATTTTCAACCACTTAAGGTCAAATTTTTACGCATCAGTAAATTCTATTACTCGTATTTTTTAATGTTTGAAACGGACTATAAGGTTCGTTTCAATTTTCTGATATACAATGATCAACTGCCATGCATAAGTAGATTCAACTGTATGTCAATTATCGAAAAAGAGAGATAAGGAAAGAGAGAGAGAGAGAGACAGAGAGAGAGAGAATGGGAATTTATTTGAAGTTATGGCAATTTGCTGGAGCATATGGGAATATGCGGGAGTTTATGGGAATATGTAGCAGCTTATGAGAAAATGTAGGAGCTTATGGGAATATGAGGAGCTTATGGGAATTTTAGTGAGCTTATGGGAAAATGTGGAAGCTTATGGGAATTTGTAGGAGCTTATGGGAATATGTGGAAGCTTATGGGAATAAATGGGAGCTTATGGGATTATGTAGGAGCTTTTCGGAATAAGTAGGAGCGTATGGGAATATTAGTAGCTTATGGGAATATGTGGGAGCTTATGGAAATATGTGGGAGCTTATGGGCATATGTAGGAGCTTTTGATAAAATTTAGGAGCTTATGGAAATATTAGGAGCTTATAGGAAATGTAGGAGCTTCTGGTAATTTGTAGGAGCTTATGGGAATAAATGGGAGCCTATGGAAATAAGTGGGAGCTTAAGAATATCTGTGCCAAGTTATTCTACTCCTGTTTAGTATTTGGCGAATGAGACTATAGGCTTTGTGTTTATTTTCAACCACTTAAGGTCAAATTTTTACGCATCAGTAAATTCTACTACTCGTATTTATTAATATTTGAAACGGACTATAAGCTTCGTTTCAATTTTCTGCAATACAATGATCAACTGCCATGCATAAGTAGATTCAACTGTATGTCAATTATCGAAAAAGAGAGATATGAAAAGAGAGAGACACAGAGAGAGAATGGGAATATATGGGAAGTTATGGGAATTTGCGGGAGCATATGGGAATATGCGGGAGCTTATGGGAATATGTGGGAGCTTATGGGAAATTTAGGAGTTTATGGGAATATGTAGGAGCTTATGGGAATATGTTGGAGCTTATGGGAATATGTCGGAGCTTATGGGAATTTTAGGGAGCTTATTGGAATATGTAGTAGCTTATGGGAATATTATGAGCTTATGGAAATATGTAGGAGCTTTTTGTAATATGTAAGTTATACTTACTTCCTCGGTACATTAGTACAGATTTTGTTTCCAAGAATTTTAGTCAACATTTCAATTGAAACAATCAAATAAAAACAAAACAAATATAAATAAAAATAAAACAAACCAGATGAATAATTGAATACAGAGGGGTTCATCTCGTAATCAGCTGGTATATTTATAACCAGATTATTGTAAACAAACATCTTAGACAGGTCGATGTAACGCTGGTTACTTGCCTTACAGCATTATGAGTATGAAGGGATCATGCTAATCTGCAGTTTTTGTTTGATTATCTTTGGCCCAGAAACGTGCAGACATGTTTCGATGGCCATGCGTCAATGCGCTGGATGGCCCTGCGTTAGTATTCTGAGTAGCTATGCGTAATGTGCTGGATGGCCCTGCGTCAATGTGCTTGATTGGCCCTGCGTTAGTGTTCTTGATTAGCCCTGCGTCTGTGTGCTTGATGGCCCTGCGTCTGTGTGCTTGATGGCCATGCATTAGTGTGCTTGAAGAGGTCTGCGTTAGTGTGTTTGATGGCCCTGCGTTAGTGTGCTTGATGGCGCTGCGTTAGTGTGCTTGATGGCCCTGCGTTAGTATGCTTAATGGCCCTGCGTTAGTGTGCTTGATGACCGTGAGTCAATGTGCTTGATTACCGTGAGTCAATGTGCTTGATGACCGTGAGTCAATGTGCTTGATGGCCCGGCGAACAGGTGTAGCCAAGCACAATGTCACTGAGAACCACATTTCATTTTGTAATACCCCGTTTAAAAAAAACAAGCAATTAAGCCTGTTCCATTCTGGACACAGGACGTGTTAGCGCATTTTCTTGTTATGTATCAGTACATTTGTTAGCTTTCAGTAAATGTTTGTAAATTTTGGAAATGTTTATAAATTCAATTGTGTAATGCATATATCTGTAAAAAAATATTATAAAGACGTTTCTTTATATTTGAACAAAAATCATTTTCTCTTAAATGTAACTACAAGTGGTTTGTGGTTACTGAAATAGGACTCATAATTGAAAACATTCGAAATTGTAGTCATTTAATCGTCCGAAAACTCCGTCAATTGTTGCATAGCTCTGATACTTTCAATTAAACTCAGAACACAAGCTTACTATTTCATTTGATGAGTTTCTTAATAAATCTTGGTGAAACTACGTGCTGCAGTATTTCGCACCAAATGAATGGGTTATTGAACGTACAAGGTGTAGAATGGGGCCATATATATAATATAAGCCCCTTAGGAGCCCTGAAGCCCGGCCCTCAGAGGTCCTATCGCGAAATGAACTTTTGATGTACACATGGCAGGCCAAGACCTACAAAACGATATATACATCATGGGTCTAGGACTTATGGTTGCTGAAATATAGGGCACTCCTTTATTAATATAGCTTATATAGTAAAAACGGTACTTTATAAGGCCCCTTTTACGGCCCTCAGAGGTCAGATCGCGAAATGGAAAAAAGTCATTTCTTGGCAGGCCAAGACCTACAAAATGATATATACATCATGGGTCTAGGACTTATGGTTGTTGAGATCTAGGGTGATGACAGACAGACAGACAGACAGACTGACAAAACGGGGACAATAGAGCATTTTTTTTTAGAAAATGCTCTAAAAAAAAAACAAGATTCAGTAATACAATAATCATATGCAACTATTAATGAAGAGACCAACC
>JAGDYQ010000028.1:619055-711555 GCA_021962125.1 Bulinus truncatus | reverse complement strand
ACTGATAAACACATATGGTAAACCGATTAAAGCGCTGAATACCTTGCAATTCTCGAGCTGTTAACTGAAAGATGGTTTCGTTGCCTGCAAACAATAGATCGATTTTCAATGCATAGATTGCTTTCGCCATCCACCTTGCCCTATGTAGGGCACCAGGTCTGCGAATGCTGATATCAACCTCCAACCCAACCATTTGGGCAGCAAGCAGAAGAAATTCCAAATAATCATCACATGAATGACTGACCTCAAGTTGACATTTGATAAATTCTTTAATCGAATCAGACACGATTATCAAAGGGGCGGATCTGGCTTCGGGTGTGTGTTTTAATTCTGGCCATGTTTCTCGAAACCTCTTAAAAAACAAAATCTCTGGTCCAGTGGATGGTCCAAGACAAACATTGAATGCATTGGAAAGGAGTACTTCCAACATGTGATGACGGCATGCCATCCATAATAGATTACGTCCCAGGGCTACTTCTAACAGAGTGCAAGCTCCATTGAGTCTTCCAGTATTGGAAGCCGTAGTGTTGAAGCACATGCAGATGACCATAGATTCGCACTTCCACGATTTGATATGTTCATATACTGCATTCATCTGGATTTTTATGTTGGCCTAATACTGGAATTTTAAAAGCTCTAAATGTTGTTCAAATGAGCTGCAACTTCATCAATTCACTCAAGTAAGTATGGTAGAGAATAATTTCATAATTGTTTCTAGCCTGACAATTTAGCGTGCTTAGTTTAAAACAATCACACCTTCAAAAAATATGCACACTGCACAAGTTTTGCACATTAGGTATTTTATATGTTTCCTCGCATTTATTACATTTTATAATTAAGAATCACACAATTTCAACTCTAGTTAATGGTAGCAATGAGGTAAATATAAGTATATTTAAACTTCATTTTATTAATATATGGCATGCAAGAACTGCAAATTATTTGAGCCACGATTCATCTGGATTTTTATGTTGGCCTAATACTGGAATTTCAAAAGCTCTTGGGGGACCTCTAAATGTTGTTCAAATGAGCTACAACTTCACCAATTCACTCATTGTACCCAAGAGACACATTTTAGGGGGTGAGACACCAAAGATTACAAAGATTAAAATTTTTTTTTTCGAGCATTTCTGGGACGCTCTAATATATATATATATATATATATATATATATATATATATATATATATATATATATATGAGAAAAAACAACAAATTTAAAATACAAAGGATTAAGTTTGAGTTATCGATTCATATTTTTTTTCTTTTCTTGGTAGTTAGGGTAATAATCAATGCAATGATCATGGGCAGAAAGATAAGACAGAATTTCTCGGACCAATGAAACTGTACTTCTTAATGACGTCACTATCAGTCCAAAATGTAGGATTGTCCTTGATACGACACGATCTTGCGAGGATGTAAGGGGGAAGTAATTAAAGGTCATTATTTTCGGTTACGTTTCTTTCCCTTATCATATTCTTTAAGATAATAATGATAAAAAAAATGGTTTCGATAAAAATGACGCCCACTTCCTGAAAAAGATGGCGCATGTCCAGTGGTGAAACGGAAATGAATGCCCGGTGGTGAAATCCATTGGAAATATCTGCTGCTGGCTCTTGCTGAGAAATCACATGGTAACAAAAGACATTGATTTCAGACCGAAAAGAAAAATATAAAAAGAAAATAAAAATGTAAGCCATGTACAAGAAATGTTTTCTAGTTTAATGTAAAATCCCCTCAAAATCCTAACCCTCAAAATATGCATTAAAAATGAACATAAACAAAATGTTTCGTTATGTTGACAGCAAACTTTCATCAGTGAAGTTGTTATATATTTTGGGGCATTAGGCAGACTCTTCCAGAGATATATGGTGGCCCTAGGCAGAATATGCCAGAGATATATGGTGGCCCTAGACAGACTCTTCCAGAGATATATGGTGGCCCTAGGCAGAATATGCCAGAGATATATGGTGGCCCTAGACAGACTCTTCCAGAGATATATGGTGGCCCTAGGCAGAATATGCCAGAGATATATGGTGGCCCTAGGCAGAATATGCCAGACATATATCGTGGCCCTAGACAGACTCTTCCAGAGATATATGGTGGCCCTAGGCAGAATATGCCAGAGATATATGGTGGCCCTATACAGAATATGCCAGAGATATATGGTGGCCCTAGACAGACTCTTCAACAGATATAAGGTGGCCCTATACAGAATATGCCAGAGATATATGGTGGCCCTAGACAGACTCTTCAACAGATATAAGGTGGCCCTAGACAGAATATGCCAGAGATATATGGTGGCCCTAGACAGACTCTTCAACAGATATAAGGTGGCCCTAGACAGAATATGCCAGAGATATATGGTGACCCTAGACAGATTTTTTCAGAGACCTAAATTATTTACGCAATCTGTTTAACATGCAGAAGATGGATGGTCAACCTGGTTATGAAACGTTCGAAATATGGTTATGAAACGTTCGAAATATGGTTATGAAAGGTTAGACAGATGGTTATGAAACGTTAGACAGCTGGTTATGAAACGTTAGACAGATGGTTATGAAACGTTAGACAGATGGTTATGAAACGTTAGACAGATGGTTATGAAACGTTAGAAAGCTGGTATGAAACGTTAGACAGCTGGTTATGAAACGTTAGACAGATGGTTATGAAACGTTAGAAAGCTGGTATGAAACGTTAGAAAGCTGGTATGAAACGTTAGACAGCTGGTTATGAAACGTTAGAAAGCTGGTATGAAACGTTAGACAGCTGGTTATGAAACGTTAGAAAGCTGGTATGAAACGTTAGACAGATGGTTATGAAACGTTAGACAGATGGTTATGAAACGTTAGACAGATGGTTATGAAACGTTAGACAGATGGTTATGAAACGTTAGACAGATGGTTATGAAACGTTAGACAGATGGTTATGAAACGTTAGACAGATGGTTATGAAACGTTAGACAGATGGTTATGAAACGTTAGACAGATGGTTATGAAACGTTAGACAGATGGTTATGAAACGTTAAGCTGGTTTTCGACCCCCCTCCCTCCCTCCCTTCCCCAACATCTAAAATTCTCTGCCCCAAATGGAATCTAGATGCCCAATAGTTTCAATAGAATCTAGATGCCCGATAAATTCAGACAAAAATAATAAAAAAAAGTAATAATTAAAAAACACGTAAGGTTTGCAAGGGCAATTTTTTTTTTAGGGTAAACCATAGCCGGTGGGATGTGGAAACGTGAATTAGATAAATAAGTAATATAAAAATAAAACAGATGTGACCTGGAAGAGTCAAAGGTCAACAGCACAAGAAAGGAAACAAAAAAAAAACCTGATCAATATAGCGCTTGTGATACTAAACTTAATGTGACCGGAGAGATAGGATGCCCAAATAAATTAGCCAGTGTCCAGTTGAAGATCACACGAAATAAATGTGGGTAACACTCTGAGTTCATGGGGGGGGTAGATGTGTGGGGCGGGCGGGGGGGGGAGTTATTCGATGGAAGGGCCGGCCATTGTTTAATTTGATTTCACGTTCGTTGGTTGTTAATGACCATGGCATGAAAGTACTGGGAGAAATGTCTCAGGAGAAGCGGACCATAGGGGTGGGTGTGGGGGGCACACTACATCGGCTGTGACGTAGAGACATCAGATACCGAAGCTGATACAGTTAAGTACAAGACATTCATTCTGGATTAAAAAAAAAATACTTCCTGGCTCGGTCTATCTCTCACTTTTTTATTTTTTTTTTAAATGACGTCTGTTTGTTAGTTGTACGTTTATGTTTTTATTTTTTATTTGAGGTACAATACTAGCCACTTTATCAAGAACATTAAATCAAAGAAAACGGTCTTTACACTTTGAAGGTTGACTTCTGAAAATAACACGTGTTAAAATACACTTTGAAGGTTGACTTCTGAAAATAACACGTGTTAAAATACATTTTGCTTTTGTCAGCGGTTAGTGGCGTGGCCAGCTTATCTTGCACAATACCTTGCTTACCATCCCATTCGAAAACCATATAATAAAATATGTAAAATACATCATTTGGCGTCCTTTTGTGAGTAGCGCCCGGGGCATGATGCCCCCCTTGCTTCCCCCCCCCCGCCTCACTATGCCACTGCCAGCAGTGTGAAAAGAAATTGTGAGTTGTGTAGCCACAAGAAAACCCTGAGAAAGCCTTTATTTCTCAAAAAATCTTTTAAATACCCTTATATAATTTAAACAGCTTTGAGATACCATGTGTTTCTTGAAAAAAAACTTGTCCACTGGATATTTATTTCTTAAATAAAATTTTTAAAAATACTGCATTGGAGCAAATTTTAAGAATGAATATTCAAAAAAAAAAATTGATTATTGCACGCGATAACGTAACATAAGCTGGTGAAAATATATCTGACCTAAAAGGAAAAAAAAAATTTCCAATTAGTAAATATACTAAATTATAGAATATAGAAGGTAGAGTCCCGGCTATCTATTGGGTGCTTCTTTCTTCAGATCTAATAAGGGCTAACACAGTTAACATCGCCCCTTCCCTGTGTGGCCGCACAACCCATAATTTTCTTCATAGATTTCCGGCAGTAGGAAAGAGTGTATTAACAAAGATACAGAGATACGATTTACGTAATACTTAAGTTAAACTCAATATATATATATATATAAATATATATATATATATATATATATAAATATATATATATATATATATATATATATATATATATATATATATAAAGTGCAACTCGTTTAAAAAAAATAAAACAGATATAAACAATTTACCTTGAACTAATTTTCTCGATAAAGATTAATAGTAAACTTCAAATAAAAAAAAATAATACATACAAAACACATGTATAAACACATACTCTTTGCCGGATTTAGTGCCTATGATTTCCCAAGCACTGTCACATTCATGGTAATACAATTTTTTTTAAGACAGTAAAAAAAACAACTAAAATTGCAGTCTCCTTAACGCCCTCACCAAAACTCAAAAGTTCCACATTTTAATTACAATTTATAATAGAGTTTAAAAGAAAAGGAACAAAAAAAAACATTTCCCCAATTGTATCAAGTTCCGTACTAGTCCCGTAGAGTCCGTGGCGGTATTGATGACGTAATTTATCGGGAAAAAAATGATATAATATATGTCAGAATGTCACTGGCTACCCAGACAACGGAAATGACGTCACGGATGCGTATTTATTTAGATGTCGCACATCAAGGGCATGTGAGCGGAGCTAATTTGTTTCAAGATGGGATCCATTCGTAGCAAGAAATAGCATATCCCACGTCCTGCACATAGAGTCAGTCACACTTGTACATAACACATTCCACACACACAGATAAACAGATTCTCACACATACATATAAACATTTCATTTCATGTAACTCAATTTAAACAAAGGTCTTTGGCCATAAATAAGAACATTGTCGCACCCTTGCCCCTCCCTCCCTCCCCCTGGGGCCGCCAAATGATGAAAAGATTTATTCATTTTGATGTATTTTGTTACAGCAATTTATACTCTGTGTACTTTAAGATGGATTTTTTTTTCTTTATTATTTATTTAACTTTTTTGTACTTCAAGACGAAATTCAAATATTGAAGTAAATATTCGTTTGCTTTATATCAAGAAGAAATTCATGTAATTTAATATATTTAGAAATAATGATATTTGATGCTGTCCGTAGCCATTAACAAATTAGTTTGTCAACAATAATTCTCGACGCAGTTGTCGCCAACTCTATTCTATTGTTTTAGCCGTTATCTTATAAAAGATTGCGAGAACAGTTAGCAGCAAATGGGCTCATTTTTATTTTGTTTATTTGGTATTTGATGGGAAGCGGGCAATAAAAGTTCAAAGGGCAAAATGAAAGGGGCTTAACTTACAAGTGAGAGTGAAAAAAAACAACCCAAAAAAAAACTTAACAATTTCTAATGTAACTGATATCATTTTTGTGGCATTACAGAAATTACCTAATAGGAATGGGAAAAGACTCCAAGAAAAAAAAATAAAACATAGAGTTATCTCGCCTGATGTTCACATTTCAAAACATGGTAGTAATCAATTATCTCCTCAGAACACTTGTACACAGTTCTCTCTCCTCACAACACTTGTACACAGTTCTCTCTCCTCACAACACTTGTACACAGTTCTCTCTCCTCACAACACTTGTACACAGTTCTCTCTCCTCACAACACGTAATTGTTGACCATGTAGAGATTTCCAATGTATTGTCACCTTCAATTTTCTGACTCAGCCGTTTGATAAAGATATTACTTGAAATGTCTGATATTATAATTGTTGTTCTTTGCTTATCGAATTGTACTTATGTATTTTGAATCATTTCACCGAGATAACTCACTTAATCTTGTGATTTCGGTGAATTACGTTTGTTATTCAACTGAGCGAAATGAAGTGTTGAAACCATCTCGACTGGATGAGTCCATTAAACTAGCCCTCCCCCCCCACCCCGGGCACACATAGGTTTTGAACATCATATGCTGCGATGTGAGTACAATAGCATTCGTCACAGTGCAAGAAGCATTAACAAAAGGAGGAGCTTAGAGATGAGTAAATGAACAGCCGACAATAGTTATGGCACAAAGGATTCCCTTGGAAGCCATGCTATCTCTAAGTTTTACTCACACATACATTGCAACAGAGCGCAGTGTAGCGCACACATGTTTCGCTTAGTATGCCTATATACCGTTTTGCCGCGCGTGCAAATGATAATTTCCCGCCTTCGTTGCACACGGCCAATAAATCTTGTGACAAATGCACCCTTCGGAAAAAAAAACTGGAGGGAATATTGCAAGCTAGTGTGAGAAGTTAATGGTTCGATTCTACACAGATCCACTCATTACTATTGGAACATTTATTTTGCAAACAGCCATGGATCGCTTATGGAAGATTTCTTTTTTTTTTTACGAAGCTCTTTCCAAGCTTGGTCCGTATTGGCCCTGGAGGCGCGAAAAGACGCTCCGAAAATTATACTCCAATTGACTAGGAAGTGATACATTGCAAATTTTGATAGCGCCAACAACTCCGGTGCTACCTAGTCATCATAGACGATATCTGGCAATGGACAGAACCATTTATTTTATTGTCAAACTCACTGAGGATTAGATCTTAATCTCTTTAATCCTGAAAACCACCCCAAAAAAATGGGACAATTATAATGGTGCACTAATTTCATCCCCGCCATAGCCCCAGAATGTATATCAATAAGTGACAAGCACAATGCCAACATCTTTCCAGACTGATGTTAGAAAGTACCAACTTAAACTGGGCTGGACCTGGAAACTATCACCAGGGCCTCCAAGCCAGGATCGAACCCGGGATCATCGTGTCGACAGTCGCACACCAGCGCAACTCGACCACCCGTCTCCCAGGAACGTGATTTACCGCATATCACGTTTATTTTATTTAGTTTTTACCTTCACATTCATTTAAAAAAAAAAATTAAGATTACGTTCATTTTGATTTGAAGTATAAATTCATACCATTCATACTAAACCCTTCTTATGATAAAGCAAACTGTGTGACCACTTGGCCAGATAGGTCCTCTAATGCTAAAGGGCCTCTTTCTAGTTAAATTCCCTCTAAAATATAATGTCACAGGGCCCTAGACATTCTTTTGCCAAGGGCCACCAAAAATCTCTAAACATTCTCTGCCTAGGGTTCCAAAGCCTTAGAACCTTTCCTACATGTTTTTGTTACTATTAATATAAACAGATTTACACAATGAGTACTTTAGTTGTGTAACTTTTACAGCAAAGTCATGTTTTCTTCCTTATTGCAATCACTGTCCATTGAGTGACACCTTGGTCAGCACATACATTAACTGGGATTAATTTTACGACCGAAAGTAAATTTATTCCTCTGTATTTGGTTTGACTTCTTAATGTTAATTTGGCCACAAAAAAAAAAAAAAACTATCTGGCTAGCTTGTTACACAATGAACAGCCAACATTATGTATGCATGTCTTTAATTCATTTCCCAGCATATCTGGACAGTTTATTCAGATCAATTTCATTCTCATATAATATATATTTTTTTTTACGTTTCATCCACTAGACAATACAACACTGGAACCATTCATATAAATATATTCTCAATGTTATTATTTTCAACACTTTTGTTTATGTTTTTCTGTTCATCACCTGATTTCTAAAAAAGAGCACTCCAAGTTGTACAAATTACTCGTCTTACAGCCGGCAGTGATAGCGGCCCCTGAACAAGTAATTTTCTTCTGAAACTTCTCAGCCTTAATAAATTTGATTTAACATTCAGCTGTTTATTTGTTTATTTTTTCTTTATTATTCTTATCTTCTTTCCATCTTTCTATTCTACCCCCCCCCCCCTCCTCCTCTCCACCCACCTCTCAATCTCTCTCTTGTCTGTTCATGGATCCGTCTACTATCATCAGATTCTTCACACTTCCGGTCCGCTTCTGCTGATCTGTATAACTTCTGCCTAAAGACTTTCATAAGCTTATCGTTGTCAATTCCCTCTTTCGCGCCCACTGGCTTTCCACGAGATTAAACAGGCGCATGCGCATTCATTGACAATAAGAGTATGATTTAAATAGAGAGAGAGAGAGAGAGAGAGAGAGAGAGAGAGAGAGAGAGAGAGGTTAAAAAACAAAAGTAATAATAACACGGGCTGGAACGAGGAAAATAATAACTGGGTTTTATCTGGGTATTTTTTTCTTCTTCTAAGCTGATTTGTTTTTTTCAAATGGAGATAAAGTAATGTAAAGTTGTTTTATTTTGATGTTTTATTTTGCCGTTAGTTCAAATGCTTGACCATTTTTGAGCAATTAATAGAGAAGTCTTCATTATTCAAGAGATTACTGATAGCTCACTCTACATTAATATGTGTCTTATTATTGAGATATCACAAGAAATGAAATGTATTTAATTAATGCTGCATGCATTGGCGTATTCATGGGGGGAGGGGGGTGCAAGGGGGGGGGTGCATTTGCCCTCTCACATTTGAAAAAATGTCATATAAGAGAGGAGCATTTTGCTCCCCTCTATTAAAAAAAAAAAGTCATAAAAGAGTTGTTATTTGCCCCCCCCCCCCTGGAAAATTTTTGCCCCCCTGGAAAAATTCCTAGAGACGCCCATGGCTGCATGGATTCATTATAGAGTGTGAGTTTCTAGATTTCTATTGTGTCAACTCATATGAAGATTGTCATACATTGTATGAATGTATGTTTTGCAAACATAGACTGAGTTTGTTCATGTGTAGGTGACTAATGGAACGTCAGTTAACATGAAAGATAAACCACTTAAAGAAATGTGTTTATTAAACCCATCCTGGGTTTAATGGCTGGGATGTTTAAAAAGTAATGAGTAAAGGAAATGCAACAATTATTCCAATTAATAATTAAAAAAAAAATTTTTTCACAGTAATATGGTGGTGGACATTTCTTATCAACAGGGGCGCCGAGAGCCAAAACGGGTCCCAGGGCAGGACATCATTGCGGGCCCCTTAATAAACAATGAATCGTGAAAAAATTGACATGGTTCGGGCGGCCGGGCCCGCTTATAGATGCGGGCCCCCTGGCAATGACCCCGCCTGCCCCTCCTCTCGGCGTGCCTGCTTATCAAAGTGTTTTTGTCCAAGCTTTCTCTTAATGGACTGTGAGGGCCCACTTGGCTAGGTGAACGTGGAAACTCTTTTCAAGTATAGGTCTAATTATTCAAATGTTAGCAAGAAAACCTAAAACAAATTAAAGACTATTATAAACAGAGTAATTAACTGCTATAAACAGAGTAATGAACTATTATAAACAAAGTAATGAGCTACTATAAACAGAGTAATGAACTACTATAAACAGAGTAATGAACTACTATAAACAGAGTAATGAACTACTATAAACAAGTAATGAACTACTATAAACAAATAATGAACTACTATAAACAGAGTAATGAACTACAATAAACAGAGAAATAAAGTACTATAAACAGGGTAATGAACTAATATAAACAGAGTAATGAACTACTATAAAACAAAGTAATAAACTACTATAAAACAAAACAAACAAAAATACTTATTCAACTGACCCAGAGAGAGTCGAACCATTGATTTTTTACCACCGTTGTACTAAACATATATATGTTCTAAACATTTGTTTTTGAAACAATATTTTTTGTTAAACCCTAAACCAATATGGCCGTTTGTGAGAACGAATGGAGATATATATATAAATCTGTTGTGCTGTCTGTCATACGTTATAGACTTGGTGGCGCCCATCTCCTCTCCAAGTCAGCGGGGAATTTTATTGGCTTTACCAAGGATACAATCCTGTACCCTTTGCACGTGAGTCGAGTTCACTATCAACTGCGCAATCCAGCCGCTAATTTCTTTTGTTTAAGCAATATTTATGTAAGTCTAAGCTCTAAATACCTTTTGTGCAAAGAAATGTGTGGTGCTTCGAAATGGGAGAGTCTCACAGTCTACAGGCACCACTGTATATACAGTGGATTCCGCTTAATTGGGACAAATCTCAAAGAAACCAAACCAAGAAGCCAATAGTAAATTTGTATGTTTAATTGGGACAGCCGCTTAATTGGGACAAAAAGCCTCGGTCCAGATGTGTCCCAATTAAGCGGAATCGACTGTATATGTATATATGTATGTCAAATATATGACCAGCTCTTCTCTCTATAAATAAGGGCAGATGACGTAGTAATCACATGATCAGACCAAGTAAATGGACTTTGGTGACCTCTCATTGGGACTAATTTTCAGATGGACGGTTGATGTCCAAGAATTAATAAAAGTCATGGCTGTTTTTTTAAAGTCTGGTAGTCAGAGCTTGACCTGGGAATAGAAAACGTATTTAGTGTGTGTACAGGGTTATAGTCTTATGATATAATAAAAAAAATAGTTGATGTGTGGTCAATACGCTAATGGTCATTGACAAGATAGCTTGGGCTTTGGAAGTGCTCAAATACAGAAATAAGACAATTTATGCATATGAAAGTTCTAACGGCCAGCCGCTTCATCATGTGGCGGTTCCAATATCTACTGACATAATTAATACAAAAAAAATTCTAATGATCTGTGTACAAGCTATGTTGTAAATCTCGTTTTACTTAAATCTAATATGTTTCGTCTGGGTTGAATACATTTCTATTGGCCTACACAGGAATTTTCAAAATTCTATGGGTGAAATTTTAAAAATAATTTTACATTTATTATGTCATTGCTGCGGATGTTTTGCCCAAGTCGAAATGATTTTTATAAATCCATTTTATTAAATCCAATTATTACTACTCAGAATGATGGACATTTTTTAGTAGTTTTAGTTTTGAAAATCTAACCAAATGACAATTCGTTTGAAAAAAATTGATGACGTAAGTTGTTTGAAGATCTGTTGTTTGCTCTTTGCTGCCCACAATTATTTGAAGATCTGTGGTTTGCTTGCCCACAGTTGTTTGAAGATCTGTCGTTTGCTGGCCTTCAATTGTTTGAAGATCTGTTGTTTGCTGGCCTTCAATTGTTTGAAGATCTGTTGTTTGCTGGCCTTCAATTGTTTGAAGATCTGTTGTTTGCTGGCTCACATTTGTTTGAAGATCTGTTGTTGCTGGCCCACAGTTGTTTGAAGATCTGTTGTTGCTGGCCCACAGTAGTTTGAAGATCTGTTGTTCCTGGCCCACAGTAGTTTGAAGATCTGTTGTTGCTGGCCCACAGTTGTTTGAAGATCTGTTGTTGCTGGCCCACAGTAGTTTGAAGATCTGTTGTTGCTGGCCCACAGTAGTTTGAAGATCTGTTGTTCCTGGCCCACAGTAGTTTGAAGATCTGTTGTTGCTGGCCCACAGTTGTTTGGAGATCTGTTGTTGCTGGCCCATACTGCCGCTAACCCAGATAAGGTTGAGAAGGCAGTGATGATGTTGAAATGAAGGAACATATAAATCTTGTCAGTCTACTAGATTCATTAACGTCAAAAAAAGTTTCATCTCGACAAACTTTGCATTAAACACGACTGAGCAGGATGGAAACAAATCTCATTGCAATATTACTATTTACATTAGCAGAAAAAAAAAAATAAATCCTCGATCCAAGTGACTAATAGCATAAATTCATGAAAGTCGAGCGATGCCAATAAAATACGTCACTGTTTAAGTACCATTACATTTCAAGTCCCATCACCACAGAAATAGCTAAGTGCTATGACAACCATTCACCATCAGTCCCTCTATACAGACGGCCTGCTCAAAACCGTCAATCCATTTTGGTTTAACCGGTCTATGTTATGTGTGAATAGGATCCAGTAAGTGCTGTGTAAAAGCCCGCACGTACAAAATGGCATTCAGAAAAAATAGAAATGTAAATAGGAGAACTTCACTTTTCTGGACAAAGACAAATGTACGATTTTAATGGCAGTCAGAAGTTTTATATATTTAAAAAAAAATTAAGAAAAATAACAAATTGTGTTTCCTCCTTTTTTTTCTTCTAGTTTCCACGTATTCGATTGAGAATTTCCACGTATTCGATTGAGAATTTCCACTTATTCGATTGAGAATTTTCACTTATTCGATTGAGAATTTCCACTTATACGATTGAGAATTTCCACTTATTTGATTGAGAATTTCCACTTATTCGATTGAGAAGTGGAAAAGATTTTTAACATATTTTTTTTTCAAATAGATATTAATATGTTATTAAGTTTAAAAAAAAAGGTATGCCCCGCCCCCCCCCCCATTCATTGAACAATACATTATTACTTCATGGTCTGTTCGAATTATTTGTATCTATCGAACTGTTTCACTTGAATCTCTGTACATGAACAGTATTGTTAACGTAACATAATAATGTAAGTTTTCATGGTGGCATGGAGAAGTGAACTTGCTTACTAAATGAACTCGACCCTTTAAATTATAGTATCACTGCAGTCCTGTCCAATAAAAGAAATCAAATGTTTTACATTGGCTGGTTACTATTATCAATGGATAAATTAGCTGCCCAAGTCAAATATCATTGGCTACTTTCATGAATTTGAATGCATAAAATCTAATCTATTTCAATTCAATTGCTACTCTCATAAGTTAAGTACATACACTCATGTCTAATTTCAATTCAATCCACTTTTATTTGTTCACAAAAAAAACTATACCTAGAACCTAAAACCTGTCAATTAGTGTACAAACCTGTCAATTAATGTAAAAAACATTCAATTATTGTACAAACCTGTCAATTAGTGTACAAACCTGTCAATTAATGTACAAACCTGTCAATTAGTGTACAAACCTGTCAATTAATATACAAACCTGTCAATTAGTGTACAAACCTGTCAATTAGTGTACAAACCTGTCAATTAATGTACAAACCTGTCAATTAGTGTACAAACCTGTCAATTAGTGTACAAACCTGTCAATTAATGTACGAACCTGTCAATTAGTGTACAAACCTGTCAATTAATGTACAAACCTGTCAATTAGTGTACAAACCTGTCAATTAGTGTACAAACCTGTTAATTAATGTACAAACCTGTCAATTAGTGTACAAACCTGTCAATTAATGTACAAACCTGTCAATTAATATACAAACCTGTCAATTAGTGTACAAACCTGTCAATTAGTGTACAAACCTGTCAATTAATGTACAAACCTGTCAATTAGTGTACAAAGCTGTAAAATTAGTGTACAAAGCTGTAAATTAGTGTACAAACCTGTCAATTAGTGTACAAAGCTGTAAATTAGTGTACAAACCTGTAAATTAGTGTACAAAGCTGTAAATTAGTGTACAAAGCTGTAAATTAGTGTACAAACCTGTAAATTAGTGTACAATCCTATCTAAACATTCCTTTCATCTGAAGTAGGTTGGTGTGGTTTTTACTTTTCATGTATGCACCAAAGCACCGCCTCCATTTTCTACATGTGCAGACCATAAAGCCAGACTTGACCTGTGAAGTGCCTATACGGATGAGATGTTTATTTTTTAGATTATATATAAACCACTAATGGGACAGTTTTTATAATGCCCCTTCTTTCACCCTCTACCCCCCCCTACAAACATAATCGATAGTACAGTGGACATGGAGGCATCACGGGGGGACATTGAGGTAACCCCCAACATGACCTGAACCAGGGACCCTCAGATCTACAATCGAACGAACGTCAGCCCCCACCCCCCGGTCGGCCGTTTTATTTTCAATATACCCTCGGGGGGCACATTATGTATCCCTTTGAGGACCACTGCTCTAAATTATAAGACATCAGTTGAAAAAAGCAAAAAAAAAAAGATTCCCCAAAACTCTTTTTATTTTCAATTTCCCTTTGAATAAAAAAAAAATATTTTTCAATCCACTCATCGTAAAGTGAAATTATTGGTTACTTTTTATTTTCCTCCCAACAAATTTAATATTCCCTTGTGGCTTTAACTTATTTCTTCAAACTGTCTTATCTCAATAGCTCGACAACAATGTTTCAATAAAATATGAAAACCGGTTTCCAGTGTTCTTGACAAGATTTCAACTAACCAGGTCTAGGCGTTTGTTATTACGGTGTATAATTGATTTCCATCGATCCTTTCTCCAGTTTCCAGCCGTGTGATAACAGTTTATCTTTGGTTGACATCAACTGTTTATCGCCATCATCATATGAATGATGGTTTTATTGCGTCGTGTGAAAGTTGCAGTGGTTTGGGTTGAATGTTCTGACCTCGTCACCAAACATTCTGGAAGGAAACACAGAAACAAAAAAACCTTGAGATTATCTTTCTTCGGTAGTTGTGTTGGCCAACTTCATTTGATAATATTATCATCAGACATATTTATTTTATACTTTTGACATTTAACGCCTTCGTATTTATAGTTTCGGTAGTATTAATCTCTTCTAATGCAAACTGAATACGACATTAAACGCCACCAAGTTTACGTTTCATATGACATTTAACGCCAACAAGTTTACGTTTCATATGAGATTTAACGCCAACAAGTTTACGTTTCATATGATATATTTAACGCCAACAAGTTTACGTTTCATATGAGATTTAACGCCACCAAGTTTATGGTTCATATATGACATTTGACGCCACCAAGTTTAAGTTTCATGTGACATCTGACGCCACCAAGTTTACGTTTCATATGACATTTGACGCCACCAAGTTTAAGTTTCATGTGACATCTGACGCCACCAAGTTTACGTTTCATATGACATTTGACGCCACCAGGTTTACGTTTCATATGACATTTGACGCCACCAAGTTTACATTTCATGTGACATTTGACGTCACCAAGTTTACGTTTCATATGACATTTAACGCCATCAAGTTTACATTTCATATGACATTTAACGCCACCAAGTTTACGTTTCATATGACATTTAACGCCACCAAGTTTACGTTTCATGTGACATTTAACGCCACCAAGTTTACGTTTCATATGACATTTAACGCCTTCAAGTTTACGGTTCATATGACATTTGACGGCATCAATTTTACGTTTCATATGACATTTGACGCCACCAGGTCTACGCATTAAAACAGCCCTAAGATTCATAACTAGGTACATCAGATAACAATAACATATCAACACTTTACTTCACTCCAGTTTATTTTAATTTACATAATTTTCTATCTATATAAGCGGGCTAATTTTACTGAGCAGTATTTTGAATTAGTATTCATAGATATGCTCAACTTATAGCCATCGATTTTATTTCAATGGATGTCTCAATATAGTCCCAATATTTCCCTATGTCTGTTCATCTCAGCGTACCTTTTCGTTCAGTACTTCATTTTATGTCACTTAGTAATAACCCATCTGAAAGACCTATGAATAAGTAAATTTCCCTTTAGCCGGAAACGGCCACTGGGGCAAATCACACATAGAATATTGAACTGTTTCTTTAACTAAGGCATATAAAGAAGTTGTGTGTGTTCAGCACAAGGGAGGTCATCTCCTGTTTCCCCCCCCCCAACTTTTTATGTCCCTTTAGTTTCTCTTCTTCAACTAATTCAATTATACATTCTATGCACTCAACTTTCCTATATATTCCAATGTAGACATCTTCCTCGTGTCAGGAAAACAAACAAATAATTGTTCTATGGAAAGATAAATGGCGTGTATTGTGACATTCTAGAAAACAAAAAAATTTTCCCCTGACTTGAAAATTAGGTGTCTGTGTTCCAAAATGTTCTGGATCAAAACTTTCAAATCTTTGGATTTTTTTTTTTAGACACACTATATTGTTTCCTCTCATTATTTATTCATTCTGCTTGTAATCTGGAAATAAAACCAAAGATTAAACTGCATCTATCTCCTCCTCCCCCTCCCCCACCCCCGGACCCACCAATCGTAAAATACTCCCTTTATTTAACATTTTTAAAACGTCTGTTGAGAATTCAGTAAAACGAGAGAATAAATATTGTGACATCATGCTTGGAGGGGGGAACGGCAAGGAACAGTGGTATATAGAGATTATTTAATATTTCAGTTGGTGCATATAATATCTCCGGGAGGGGGAAGGAGGAGGGTCTTAAGTTGACGTGTGAATATAATGTACGATGGTGTATAATATCTTCATAGAGTCTTACGTTGACGTGAGAACATGACTTTAATTTGACTAAATTCTAAGTTATGTGCATGCACTTATCCTATATTACGTGTACAATTTTGTATAACATTGACAAAATCAGCACTGGTTAATTTAATTTGCATTTTTTTTTGATAAAAAAAAGGAATTTTTAGAATAAAATGTATCCAGGCTAACAACTTGTGTTTATGTATGGAACTTCTGAAACTTGTAGAACGTGCACGAAAAAGCTGTAAAAAACTATAACACAACAAGTTGTAGAGTAAAATCTATAAACAGCTCATGTTTCTATGACGTCAATAAAACATTTTTGTGCAGCCAATTTTTTTTAATAAAAAAAAAGAGTTAGTGTTACTACAAGTTGTACAAACATTTTGTTTGTGTTCGTTTGCAGAGCCGGATTTACAATTTTAGGAGCCCTAGGCCGACAACAATTTGAAGCCCCATATTTTTTTTAAATTTTTGTGAATACTACTCAACATTTTGGGGCCCCTTATTTCGCGGGGGCGTCTACACCACGGTCTAGTCAGCCTATCTGTAATTTCGGCCCTGTTCGTTTGACGCGGTCTATGACGTCATATGCGGCATGCACCTCATCGCCAGTTATACTCTCGACCACCGACTGGCAAGACTGGATTCCTTATCCTCACCCAGCAACCAAACCCCTTCCGCAACAATCCACCCCCCCCCTCTACTCCATCCCTTACCCAAAATATATTGCATCCAACAATGAGCAGATATCACATATTTCCCTATGTTCAGATCACCATGTCTCCATGTCTCCATGTCTCGCTTCAGATTCAAATGATCGTCAAGGTGAATTCAATAAATTTGCGCATAAAACTCGTACTAGATACAAACTTTTTCGGGTTCGTCATCCGCCATTTTTTTTTTTTTAACTTTCGTTTTCTTTCTTTCCGCTCCCATCACCACCCACCCTTTCCCCAACAAGCACAAACTGAAGTAAATATTTATAAACAACGGGAATTACCTATCGGGCAACTAGGAAAAAAAAAGTTTCAGGTCAAAAACACCTATCTATCTGGTGGGGCCTTTTAGTATCATCAATACAAGTCGATCCATTTAATCGTCTTAAATACACCGTCTTGTAGAATACACCATCTTGTAGAATACACCATCATGTAGAATACACCATCTTGTAGAATATGGTGCCTGGCTTATTAGAGACAATGGAATGAGCACGGGAATAATTAAGTTATAATATAAACTATCAACCAACACAGGGTCGAACTGAATTATAGGAAAACTAGCGCGTCCCCTAGAGTTTGGGTTCACCTAACCTATAGGCAGAGTTGGCTCAATCTCCATGGGCGCCTAGCCCTCAAGAAACCACCAAATGTCTATAAAGTAACATTTCCAAAGGAACAAAAATATATGCCGTTAATAATAAATTTTACAAATTTTTTGATGTTTTGAAAATAGAACAAACAATACAATAAAATCATACAGGCTTTTTCTGTTTTTAGAGTTTGTAAATCAAATGTATCATCTTCAAATATCATCTTTTTATATACATTTATTTTCAGTTTAATTTAGTGCAGGGAATGATAATCGGATTCACATAATATACGTAATACAGAATACGAATAGTATATTTAAATTGGATCTTCCAAAAGCCGCCATAGCTGTGTATGTTCTACTTTGTATCAATATTTAAGTGTTAAATTATAAAACGGATAATGACATAAAAACGACGATCTTTTCAGTCATTTATATAGGACTTTTTAATTAGGCGATAAATTCAGTGGTCGGGACCTATTCCGTTGTTAAAAGCAAAGTTTTGTTTTCAGTTTTTAAAAAAAAAAAAAACATGTTTACCTTCTGAATTTGTGCCAAGTTAAGAAAGTTAAGAAAGAGAGAAAAAAATCATTAATTGATCCTTATAACATTTCCTAAATGTGTAACTAGCACATTGTCATTTTTTTTTTGAGAAATATACATATAATAATGAGAAACATACACACAATAATGATAAACATACACATAATAACATGTAAACACCTTGCTAAAGTATTACTAAAATCAAATTATATGAAAACATGACTCTGTAAAATATGAACATATCTTTTGACACAGGTTATACATTGGGTTTAGGTTTTGATTTAAGTAGAACTGAACTCATAAACCAATACTCTCATCTTTTTGTTTATAAGTGAAAAGTTTCTAAGACAGGGCACTTCTCAGTGACGAGTCAAATATCTCTGAAGGACCACATGCTCCAAGGCAGACCATAGTTCTATGACAGACCACATCTGTATGGCGGGCCACTGCTCTAAGACGGACTACAACTCTCTGTTGGACCACAGCACCACAGAGGACACAACTTCGTGATGCACCACATCACTACTTCGGACCACATGCCTATGATGAACCATGGCTGTATGATGCCCCACAGTACTACGAAGTACCACAGCACTGTGGAGGGCACAGCTCTATTACGGACAACAGCCTCTAGGACGCACCCCCAGCTCCTCTATCACTGACCCCCAGCTCCTCTATCACTGACCCCCAGGTCCTCTATCACGGACCCCCAGGTCCTCTATCACGGACCCCCAGCTCCTCTATCACTGACCCCCAGCTCCTCTATCACTGACCCCCAGGTCCTCTATCACGGACCCCCAGGTCCTCTATCACTGACCCCCAGGTCCTCTATCACGGACCCCCAGCTCCTCTATCACTGACCCCCAGGTCCTCTATCACTGACCCCCAGGTCCTCTATCACGGACCCCCAGGTCCTCTATCACGGACCCCCAGGTCCTCTATCACGCACTCCCAGCTCCTCTATCACGGACCCCCAGCGCCTGTTGACCCTGCCGCTAAACACAAAAGCACTTGATAGTTCTCCATCGGCACAAGCCAACAAACGTGTGTTATTGATACTCTATTAAGTGCCGCTGTCTCCTAACTCAATCAACTGTCCACCACCACTCAATAACATTAAGCAGACGTATCCGTACAGTGGCCCTCTCCCCTCTCCTCCTCCCCTCCCCTCCCCCCACCCATCCCACCCCCAGGGACGTGGTACAATTCTAGTTGTTTTTTTTTTTAATGACTTTTTTTGTTTTACGGCCCGAACATTGTAGGCGGCTACCAGACTGCCCTCTTCCTCACCCCACCCCCATCATCAACTGCGGACCTCACTGACCGTGGGAGTCTCCATTGACTTTGAAAACAACTGTTGGGAACAGTGGCGTATTAAGGGGCAGGGTGCAGGGGTAGTTCTACTAGGGTACTTCTGCGCTGGATGGTTCGATTTTGAGTTAAACCAATACAAATTTAGAATGTTCTAAGACACATACCTTTCTTTTTTGGGGGATTGTGGTGGCTAAATGAGGGAAACCTCCATCTATGGCCACCAAAGACACTTTGAGACGCCACCGATGGACAAACCAAGCACTAATCAAGAGTGAGAGAAGTTTTATTTCCTCAATTTTCTTTGTGTCTGTTGTATTTTTATTACTTTTTTTCCCCCTGGTTCCCCCCCCCCCCCCGTATGAAACATTCATCACGTGACCGATAAAAATAAAGAAAATAAAACGGAGCTGGCACAATCAAAAGCATCAGTGAAATACAACATTTTGATTAAATACAACATCTTGGTTAAATACAACATTTTGGTTAAATACAACATTTTGGTTAAATACAACATTTTGGTTAAATTACAACATTCTGATAAAATGCAACGTTTTGATGAGATGCAACATTGTAATTAAATAAGATCGTTCGATTACGTACAACAGTTTGATTACATACAACAGTTTGATCACATACAACAGTTTGCCTTAATAAATGAGGACATTACCACTATGGCATCAAAGGATATGGTGGTTAACGATAATGTCCTGACTAGCTAATTAAGGATTATCCGGCACATTCCTTTTAATCATCTAATAAGCCAGATAGACGAGTCACGAGATACCAAAAATGAATGACAAGTATGACATCTGAAGATGTCACCTCCAGGCCCGTAACCAGGAATTTTGGATTGGGGGGGGGGGGGCGAAGACATTTTCGGGGGGGGGGGGGCGAAGACATTTTTTTCGGGGGGGGGGGGGTGCCGAAGAAATTATCCTGGGGCTAAGGGACGGATCTAGACAACTTTGACGGGGGGGGGGGCAAAACATTGACCGGGGGGGGGGGGCCAAAACTGTTTTCATTGTTGAAAATTGGCCTTAGAACAAAAAATATTCCGATAATTTAATGATGTATTACCTAAACTTGCGATAACGGGGGGGGGGGCATGGCCCCCCGTCCCCTACCCCTATATCCACCCCTGGTGGGGAAGAAGAAATGTTCGGGGGGGGGGCGAAAGCTTGCGAACGGAGAGGAGGGCTTTGGGGAGGGGATCTCAGTGAGAAATTTTTTGCGGTTCCATATCTGGAATGGTGCATTTTAGTACCGATTGTTTAGCTATTAATTAGAAATATATAATTTTAACTACGTTTCAATAATGCATGAAGATATCAATATATACAACTATTACAAGGTTGCGAACAGGCCCATCGACAGAAATTTCGGGCCCCTGGGCAGGGGTGACACGGGCCCCCGTGCTGATATTAATATTTTAAAAAGTTGATTGGCCAGCTCAGTCCGGAACCCTAAAACTCGCCGGGCCCCTTGGCATTGGCCCCCCTGCCCCGCCCCATTCGTCGGCACTGGTTGTGAACTTATATTATTATACCTTTCAAATTTGCAAACGTCATGGTTTAGCACTGATTTTTACCTAAAAATGCTTCAGCATTCAGACTGTCTGTTAAAATCTTTTTCAAGTGCAAGTACGACAAGATTGCTTAGACGCTTTTGTAACATTGATCTGCGATATGGGGTGAGCATTCGAGTGAGGGTTGAGAAACTGCTCTCACACACGGCTGTTAAAGCCCCCAAATGCCAATGCTGCCCAAAATACCCAGAAGTGAACTTCAATAAGATTCAATCTTTTATGCCCAAAAATTAGATAAGCTATATATGTAAGTAAAATAGCCTGAATGATTGCCAAAATATAAACTTTAAAGTTTTTATTATTATTGATTTATTGAAAAAAATGATTGATGTTTTATAGCCGTTATTATTAAAATTTTGTCAAAAAGCTCAAATCAAGCACGGGGGGGGGGGGGCTCAGGTCATGCACGGGGGGGTCAGCCCCCCCTAGCCCCCTCTAGCTACGGGCCTGGTCACCTCACACCAATGAATGCATTGTCATTTGATTGTAGTGTGATAACAGATAGAGTCCAGTATAGTTAACAAACAATGTTACCATTAGGAAAACTTGCAACTAATTCATGGACTATTAGTACATTTTTCACATCAAAACATAATGTTGGTCATCAAACTTATGAAACAGAAACAAGAAATAAACATTCAAATGAACATTCAACTTTCTAGTCTGGTGGACTAAAGTCAAGTTGGCCTAGGAATGCACTCACTGCGGCCCGCGTAGTTTGGCTGCTCTATCCAGCCCGCGGCCAAACAGTTGTTTTATGTACAAATTTCATTGATATTAGTTAATTTAAATACTGTACACTACTCTTGCTTCTGCTCTTCTATCAAATAAATTACAACTTGGTGGCTTAATATTCTATTTTACCCCCCCCCCTTCCCTGAAATTTAGCCACTTCATAGACAGATATGTGCCAAAAAAGAAAGCTTTGATTTTTCGTACAATAAACTGATGTGGGATTTTCATCTTATTGTTACATGTGGAAATAACGTAAGAAATAATGAATTTAGGCACTATCTATCTATCTATCTATCTATCTATCTATCTATCTATCTATCTATCTATCTATCTATCTATCTATCTATCTATCTATCTATCTATCTATCTATCTATCTATCTATCTATCTATCTATCTATCTATCTATCAATCTATCTATCTATCTATCTATCTATCAATCTATCTATCTATCTATCTATCTATCTATCTATCTATCTATCTATCTGTCTATCTATCAATCTATCAACCTATCAATCAATCAAACTATCTATCTATCTATCTGTCTACTTATCTATCTATCTATCTATCTAATCTATCTATCTATCAATCTATCTATCTATCTGTCCTTCTAACTGTCTATCTATCTGTCTGTTTGTTTATGTTTCTATTTTTCTAATTGTCTATTGGTCTATTTGTCTATCTTTCTGTCTGTCTGTCTTATTTCTGTCTGTCTGTCTCTGTCTCTGTCTGTCTGTCTCTCTCTCTCTCTCTTTCTCTCTCTCTCTCTCTCTCTCTCTACATCTCTCTATATCTATACATCAATATGCATCTATATTTGTCTATCTGTCAGTGTTTCTTTTTAACGTTTTCTTTGTTTTGACTTCCCTCCTTTAATGGACCAAGTAATCCATGTCATTGCACAATGCTAGACGAATCTGTACAGACATCTACATCTAATGTCCTTTACCCCCGTATCGACCAGACATCCATTTAGTATATTATTATTTTATTCCCCTTCATTCGGTCTAAAATCAGAAAGGTATTCAGAGACAATGCCAGATTTATAGACATTTTACGGTCTCCTCAGATTAAAATGAACTTTTCACGGCCATTCTGTTGTGCCGTTCATTACTTTGAAACATTTTGAACAAAGTACAAGTGCGTTGTCTGAATGTCACCCCCCCTCTCTCTCACATACACACACAGGCAATGTAGAGCGAACTGTCTCATAGAGAATGAAGTGAATCAGTATTAAACTCATGCGCAGTGAACAAATCTGTACTTAATGTGTCGATGTGAGTGTGGGTGTGTGTGTGTGTGTGTGTGTGTGAGAGAGAGAGAGAGAGAGAGGGGGGGGGGAAGGGCGGTTGCACGAGTAAAGACATATATTTTCGGCATCAGCGTTCGAGTAACAGGATTGTTTACGGAAGTGTTTTTCGTCTCAGATTCACTGAACCATGGGGTCACTTAAGTTTTATGTCTTTTTACTGTTGATGGAATACATTGCACTGCTCTGATGTTTCTCATCTCAGGGAAGAAAAATGGTTTTTTTTTCTGGGTATTTTTTTTATTTAACGTTTGGGTTTTCATCTGCTTTCACTGCCTTAGATTCTCTTGGAATTTCCTCCCATCCAGTGACTGTCCGTCTGCCCTTCCAGTGCCTTGCCGTCTGCCCATCAAGTGTCTTTTCATCTACTGTCTACCCATCTGCCCATCCAGTTACTGTCCGTCTGCCCATCCACTGACTGTCCATCTGTCCATCCAGTGTCTGTTCATCTACTGTCTACCCGTCTGCCCATCCAGTGACTGTCCGTCTGTCCATCCAGTGTCTGTCCGTCTGCCCATCCACTGTTTGTCCGTCTGCCCTTCCAGTGCCTTGCCGTCTGCCCATCCAGTGTATGTCCATTAAGAGCTGGGCAGTTTTTACACTGCCAGGAGAAAAGAGGCAAAGATACATTGAGGGGAGGGGGGTAGGTAAATGTACAGTATGATGTCCTAGGAAAACCATCTAGCAATGTCGCTACTTGTCAACTGGATTTCTCTGACACAGACACACATAGATAGAACGCGATTCACCCTGGGCTTCTCGTAATTCCAGAGGCGGCCACTCCTAGTGGCGGGTTCGAATGTTAGCTTGGTAGGCATGTCAGAAAGTGAAACTTTCTCAAAACATTTCTTTTAATTTTAGTGGACACCTCTTTAGAAATTAAAAAAAAACAAACAAATTTTAAATTTGTAATGTTTTTATTTTTTTTTTTCATTATGCTCCTTTTGCATTTATAATAGACTTTTTTCAGTGATTTACAAATGTTTTCAGTGATTTAACCTTGTTTTCAGTGATTTACACATGTTTTCAGTGATTTACAAATGTTTTCAGTGATTAACAAATGTTTTCAGTGATTAACAAATGATTACATTGAACTACGAACGTTCACATTGATCATTTCTCCACGAGCAGCATTGCCTGAACTCCGATTGGAATCACAATTAGCTGAGTGGTCTCTATAAAAGGCTACTTTTGAAATGGTCAGGCAACAAATTAAGGACCTCCATCCAAACAAGGATCTGCCTTTTGTAGGAAACAGCTAATGGAAGTCCTAATTGATTTACGAATGTCTACATACATTTACGAATTAAAACAATGATTTAGGAATGTCTAAATTGATCTACAAAATGTCTACACTGAACTACGAATGTATATTCATTGATCCTTGAATTTCTTTCTAAATTGTTTTACGAGTGTCTATCATGTGTTACGGATGTCAAAAATGATCTACAAATGTCTACAATGATCTAAAAAATGTGTACATTGATTTACGAATGTCTACATTGATCTACAAAATGTCTACGTTGATTTACGAATGTCCACATTGATTTACAAAATGCCTACATTGATTTACAAAATGCCTACATTGATTTACGAATGTCCACATGTATCTGCAAAATGTCTACATTGATTTACGAATGTCCACATTAATCTACAAAATGTCTACATTGATTTACGAATGTCTAAATGTCTTATCTCTTCACTGCTTGTGTAAAATATTATAAGTATAATTAATATTTTATTCTCATCCATAACAACATTAACAATTAAAGACTTTCAAGTAATTTTTTGTTTTCTTTAATCAGTAAAAAGGTACATTGTTTTCTTTCCAGCCATGGTACATTTTTGTGCTATAGACATTGAGGCATAAGAAAGGGAGAAACCAAAGTCTGACAGGTGGAGAGCACCACGCAACAGTGAAATGAGAGGAGTTCTATTAGTTAGAAGAGTAAATGCCCTTTCCAAACATATCACTTTTTCATCTTGCGCTAAATTAACTTTGTCGTAAGGCGATTAAGAGCAAACTTAAGGAAATTTCGACTGGGTGAAAAAAATGTAGGTGGGGGAAGAGGTTGTGACTAGGATAACATATTATTACAACAAAGCAAAGTAATTATAAATACATAATATACATGGTTGTCGGCTGGTGTCTGAATTTCGAACGTACTAACCGTCATAATCTAGGCGACAAACACTCACACACACACACATACACACACAAAATACCAATAATCAGATTTAATCTCAAATCTCGTGACACAGCACTATAAATAAAAGGCATATCAAACAGTTAACTTTGTCAAAAAAAGCGAGTTATCAAATGAAGTACAAGCAACAAAGAGGGGAGAGAATCTAGTTGAACAGGAAATATGAAGAGACGAAGTCAGCAAGGGATTGAATCACACTGTGTACTTGATTTCCATCTTAACTCTATTTGGAGTAACTTGAGTGGGCGTAAGACTGCAAGACAAATCAAAAGGAAAAAAATGTAGTCAGGGATGGTGGGTGGTGTGAGGAATGACTTAATACCATCAACTTTTTTTTAAATTAATAATATTTAGTTAGGTCGAGAAGGCAGCAAAGAAGTGTTCTAACATTTAAAAAAATTTAAACAACAACATGTTGCGAGTCATTCCGAACTATATATCTCAGAAAGTCAGTATTTCAACACGACGACGAAAGAAACAATTCTTTTTTTTAATATATATGCAGTGGATTCCGCTTAATTGGGACACCGCTTAATTGGGACAGCCGCTTATTTGGGACAAATCTCAAAGAAACAAAACCAAGAAGCCAATAGTAAATTTGTATATTTAATTGGGACAGCCGATTAATTGGGACAAAAAGCCTCGGTCCCGATGTGTCCCAATTAAGCGGAATCGACTGAAATGAAATGGTGATGATGCACCAAATTGGCACAGATGCAGCCTTAATATTCAACAATGACCAGGTTTTTTGGCGATGTGATTCCAAACCTATAACGTCCACACCCCACATAAGTCTTAAAAAAAGAAATATATACACCTTTTTCAATGTTTGAAAAATTAAAATGTTCATTTTTGAAAGCCTTCGCTCTCCACCCCTTTTTTTTTTTTTAAATTACAAGTGCCGTGAAAGGATGAGAAGTTTGTCGCTTAGATTCTATAAACCACTAAATGAACGGTTTTTAGAGTACCATTCTTTCATAGTGCAATGGCTATGGAGACACTACGGGGGACATTTCAGGTGACTCAACCTCGCCAGGAGTACAACACGTAGACCACCTCATGCAGGTCATGATGTAAGTATGAAAAGTTCCTGCTCGCTACAAAGCGCCACCCCAATTATAACACAAGGGGATGTAAGTCGGACGAGGCCCAGGATACAGGAGGAAATTGTATGCCCCCCCCCACTCTATTAAAGCTAGACAGATAAAGTGTACGATTAGTATTTCTGGGGCCCCAGTGCAATGCCCGGTGTGCTCGCCTTTTAATTCACCTCAGCCCGGCAACATTCAGGTGTCCTTCCTGTTTTGTGTGGACACTGATTTAAAGGGATATGGGTCTTTCAAGAATATGACTTCTGATAAATGGTTTCACTGTTCTTTACGGTTAACATATATAATTATTAATACTATTATTACTCATTAGGGCCAACAGTCATAACTATTGCTAATATTAAGATGAGGATGTTTCAGTGGCGTCACTAGGGGGGTGCGGGGGGTGCGGACCGCACCGGGTGACACCCTCACGAGGGGTGACACCCGACTGCAAAATATCTAGTTTTAGGCCTATATTCTTAAAATAATTCAAAGCCGTATTTAATTTTTATAAATAAATAAAAATATCTCCGATTATTAACAGACACTGCGTACTTTTTATTATTAATTATTTTAACGCACAGGTTCCGGATACGTCTAAGATGAACTCTTATGATTTAAAGTTATTTTCTTTTCGCGGGAAATTGCATAACCGAGCCATTCTTTCTGATTATATATTAAAATTGTAGCTGGCGGAGTGGGCTAATCGTTTGGCCGTGACCCATTTAGGGCTAACTATATGCGGGTTCGATTCCTCTCAGAGACATATATATATATTTTTTCAGAATTAGGGTTAGGGGTAGGGTTAGGGTGTGGAGCAATATCTATTGATGGTCCCCGAAAAAAAAAATATCTCCCATTATTAACAGTAAATGACGCCATCAACGTCTGCAGTAAATAAGAGTTCTCATTCATTCTGTTTACTGACGTCATCAAAGTTTGCTAGACGTATCCCGAAAAAAAATACGTAGTACGTCTTAGACGAATCCGGGGCCAGTGCGTTATTTTAATGAAATTATTGGTATACTTACACTGACCTATAGATATCAATTATCGCTAAAATCCTGACCCCGGAAACGGGAAAAAAATAATAAAGTCGCGCATGCGCACATATATACGGTGTCTGAAAAAAAATATGGAGACCGGGGTGTCATGAGAGGGGGTGACACCCTGAATTACCGCACCGGGTGACACCAACCCTAGTGACGCCACTGGGATGTTTCAAACATGATTTTATTTTTATGTCTTTCTACAGTTTATAAATATATATACTAGCTGTACCCTGCAAAACCTTTGCATAGAGTTATATCCCCTTAGGCTTAATCGGTAGGCTAGGTTATTTTTGGTTTCGGGCAAATCCGATTTTTTTCATGACTGTATTTTAAACTGGAATACTGTTGTATTAATTCTTTACATTGGATTTAACGCAGAACCCACACCGCTATTATTTATATAGAAGTTACATTCAAAACACCCTCCATACTCTATATACTTTGTCAATCTGTCATCTCACTAAACGGAAACGATATTCTTAGATTCGTTCTAATGTATGGGCACTGAACCAGACTAATCAACGGTCCCAACTGTCATAGGGCACATTAATGTAACGACCCCTGTCCGATTTGCTGCTATCAGGGCCCCGAAATATTGTTTTGTCTTGAGCCCCACACAAATTTCCAAAAGTCAACTGCCTAAGATCTCAGCCCCAACCCCCCCCCCTCCGAAAAGACCCAAGAACAGTCCAGCTATTTCAATACCAGTTCCATCAAATCCACGTCACTAAATCTCATATTTCCAGGCATTCAATCCTAAAGCTTCCATCTGTAGAGAGAGGAAAAAAAAAGAATATTTATATGTATAACTAAATGGAATTTTCATTTCAACGAGCAGAAGAATATTTTCCAAGTGCGATAACATTAATATTTATATCCAAAACTTATTCAGCGTTGAGTCTCATCCGTTAAAAAAATATATATATAAATAAAAACACAATGTTTATGTCTTCATCAATTTCATTTTGTTCTGGAACTTTGGCTCAGATTCTAATTTTTTTTTCTTTTTTTGGTATTTATTTACATAAATGTTATTGTATATTTTTTTTCCCTGCACAGATTAAAGTTATGAATATATGAATTCCAACTCGAGACAAGCCAACTTTTATCGATGTTTCCTTATCTAGGATCAAATATTTGTCTCGGCTTCTCTTTCAGTTTTTTTCTTCTGTCCGTTTCCGAATCTGATGGATGGTGCAGAAATACAACAGACCTGCCATTTCACACACACGTGCATTAATTTTTTTTTTTTTTTTGGTTCTATCTGATATAATGTTTATCTATTTCTGCAATTTTTTTTTAAATGTAATAGTTACAAAAATATGTAAAATGTTTTTTTTTTTCATCTTCTGGAAAAATCTGCCAGAAAAATAAAGAGTCATTTATTTTAGAAAACAGCAAACGAAACTGATTTAATTTATATTAGAATAAATGAGATCTTCCCCAATTACAATCTTTATAAATAAAAGCTGTGTGGGTTCTGCGTTAAATCGAAAGTAAAGAATTAAATACAACAGTATTCCAGTTTAAAATACAATCATGAAACAAATCGGATCTGTCCGAAACGAAAAATAACCTAGGCTACTGATCAAATCTAAGGGGACGGAACTCTATGCAAAGGTTTTTGCAGGATACAGCTAGTATTAATGAATAAGTATGTCCAAGTAGAAAATTCATTGTAGAAAAACGTTAACAATGTTTGATAAAGCGATTGTCCGTACATTTTCTGTTACATCACTGAATAAACCTAAATTACGAACATTTAAAAACAAAACAACTACACATAATCTAGAATATTCCAGCCATATTATGACCATATTATCAGTTCTCTACTCTGTTAGGTAAGATATAAAGTATACAGCAGAGCACATATTAAAGTTTAGAGGAAGCCTATTGTAAATAAATTATAATCATTCGGAACTCTACTCTTTTGTATATAAAAAAAATAATAAATAAAACAGTAAACACAAAAGTTGGAAGAGAAAGACAAATGGGAATGTCCGTTCCCTCTGGAGACAATGTCCATGTCAGCGGTCACATCCGGTATTTAGACTGGTCATCAGCCAGACAACACGGTCCTTTCTAATGGATTTTTCGGATATCTCCCGGACAACACGCCATTTACTGCCCATTGCAATTTTGCTGGGCTGGTCATTTAGGAATATAGAGTGGAAAGAGAAAATAAGTTCATATCTGGTCTGTAGAAGGAATGACGTACTTTCCTCATTATCCTTGGTGAGACTTTTAATAATAATGTATGATGGAGACTTTAGTCCATTATTAGTCCCTGACATTAAGAATGATATATATATACTAGTTGCAAGTACCCGGCTTTGCCCGGGTTTAAAATAAGGTTTTCTGTTTACCTTTTGTTTTCCCCTACCTCCCTCTCTCCCTTCCTCTCTCTCCCTCCCTCCCTCCCTCCCCCCTCTCTCTCCCTCCCTACCCCCTCTCTCCCTTTCTCTTTCCCTTCCTCCCTTTCTCCCTCCCTCTCCCTACCTTCCTAACTCTCCCATCTCCCTCTCTCTCCCTCTCTCCCTCCCCCCTTCTCTCACCCCCTGTCCCCCCTCTCTACCCCTTCCTCCCTTCCTCCTCCCCTCTCTCTCTCCCTCCCTGCCCCCTCTCTTTATCTCTTACTACCTCCCATTTCTCCCATCCTCTCTCTCCCTCTCTCCTTTCCTCCCCTTCCTCTTCCTCCCTACCCCCTTTCTCCCTCCCTCCTTTCTTCCTCCCTCCCTCTCCCGTCTCCCTCTCTCTCCAATCTCCCTCTCTTCCCGTCTTCCTCTCTCCCTCTCTCCCTCCCTCCTCTCCCCTCTTCCTCTCTCTCCCTCCCCCTCCCTCCCCCTCCCTCCCTCCCTCATTTCCTCTCTCTCCCTCCCTGCCCCCCTCTCTTTATCTCTCTCTCCCTCCCTCTCTCTTTATCTCTCTCCCCCCCCTCTCTCCCTCCCTCCCCTCTATCTCCCTCCCTACCCCCGCTCTCCCTCCCTTCCTTTCTTTTTCCCTCCCTTTCTCTCTCCGTCTCTCCCTCTCTTTCTCTCTCCGTCTCTCCCTCCCTCTCTCATCTCCCTCTCACTCCCTCACTCCTTCTCTCTCCCCCTCTCCCTCTCTCTCCCCCTCCCTCTCTCCCCCTTCCTCCCTCCCTCCAATCCCTTGAGTATAAGGGACAGACAGACAGACAGACAGACAGCAAATGCGTCTTATAAGTATATATATATATATATATATATATATATATATATATACTTTTCATTTTTCGACAATCATATAGGCCTACGGAGGCGGGTATGGTCGGGTACAGATTCGGGCGTAGAAAAAAAACCCTACCGTTATGAAAGGTGAGATGAAGAAACAACATCTAATATAATAATAGCGGTCTTGCTTCTGCGTTATATCGAAAGTAGAAATTAAAAATTCAAAATGGCGTCTTGCCGGCGTCTCGATTCGATAAATGTTGTTTCTGCGGTTTTCAAACATGAAACCCAAAGGCGAAAATGTAAAATAATTCTATTTACATATTTTTTTTTGTGTGTATTTCTACAACATATTGAATCTTTAAATTGTAATAAAATCATGAACAAATATGATCTGTCCGAAACCAAAAATTAGCTAGCTTACTTATCAAACCTGAAGGAATATAACTCTATGCAAAGTTTTTGCAGGGTACAGCTAGTATAACTATAATATCAGCAGAAAGCTTATTCTAAAACCCTATTGTATGGCGATGTGGTAGCCAGCCGGATTTTCATCCTGTAGCACGACCTGCAGACCTGCCATTCACATTGAAACTAACAGATATAGATAATTCTCAATGACACCTCTCTTCAGAAACATGTCACATCATTTCAAGAAATGTCAGAAAAACATGTCACATCATTTCAAGAAATGTCAGAAAAACATGTCACATCATTTCAAGAAATGTCAGAAAAACAGGTCACATCATTTCAAGAAATGTGTACTTTCAATTTGAAATTACAACCGAATAAAGTTGTGATGCTTGCCATTAAAAAAAAACATCACCCATCCACACACACACACACACACACATACACATACACTTACACAGAATCAGATAATTACTTCTCGGTCACTTATGTTTGCCAGGTTCTAAATGCAATGTAGGACCTATACTAAAACAATATTGTACTTATTCTAACAACGGAGTGTGTTACCTTTATACGTGTCTTTATGTGAGTTTGTTTCATTTACCTAGTGGATCCATCCCTTCTATCAACGATATTACACAATATCACTGACAGGTGCTTTTTCTGACGGAACGCACCGGAACGGCGTTCCGTCACTTTTTATTCCGTATTTAAAAAAAATTACTGTTTACTGCACTATATTTTCAGTGTTATAGCTTTATGACACGACGGCCATAAATTGGAGTTCCGGTACCTTTTTATTTTAGAAAAAGTACGCTGGTTATTAATATCATTTGAATTTTGACAAGTTAAAACTTAGATTACGTAGGCCTCTCTCTCTCTTTGAACTCTCTTAGTAAACTGCGGGCTGAGACTTAGTCTCTTAGAGCCCTTGAGATCAGACTTGTAGGCCTACCTGTATTCCGTATTTGAGATTCCCTTATTATTAGAATAAAAATGTGAATTTGAAGCTTTGCGGGTCCCTCTCTGAAGTCAGGGGGGGCCTCCCTTGTACACCTCTTTGATCCACCCTTGATTACAACATAACATTAACCCCCCCCCCCCACCCCAACTGTCCTTTTGAAGAAATCTAAAAGTAAACAAAAACAACAACTCCTAATTGTTATCTTACTCTTAGCTACTTGTGAATTGTGTGTAATTTAATTCTCATTGGATGCTACTTGTTGCCATGGAAACTACAGTTATACTCGGATACAAAATATTTCAGTCGTACTAAAAAAAAAAAGAATGAAAAAGAAGTATGGATAAAAATAATCAAATGTTTACACTGGTATTTTGTGCGTGAAATTAATCGAATCAGCAGATATACTGAAACAGTTTCTGTTTTATTCGAGGGACTGGAAACATTCCAAGGGTGGAAATAGTACAAATTAACAATAGTACAATTTCTGTAAAAGTATGGACTTTGTTGTGAAATAAACAACAATTTGAATCTGAAAGTTGTTGTCAACAAATGATTATTATAGACAAGTTTGATAAATAATGATGCAATTTTGATGAAGTGTAAACCAGTGTGATGATCAAAGAATCAGATGATGTGTAAACCAGTGTGATGACGAGAGAATCAGATGAAGTGTAAACCAGTGTGATGATCAACGAATCAGATGAAGTGTAAACCAGTGTGATGATCAAAGAATCAGATGAAGTGTAAACCAGTGTGATGACGAGAGAATCAGATGAAGTGTAAACCAGTGTGATGATCAAAGAATCAGATGAAGTGTAAACCAGTGTGATGATCAAAGAATCAGATGATGTGTAAACCAGTGTGATGATCAAAGAATCAGATGATGTGTAAACCAGTGTGATGATCAAAGAATCAGATGAAGTGTAAACCAGTGTGATGATCAAAGAATCAGATGATGTGTAAACCAGTGTGATGATCAAAGAATCAGATGAAGTGTAAACCAGTGTGATGATCAAAGAATCAGATGATGTGTAAACCAGTGTGATGATCAAAGAATCAGATGATGTGTAAACCAGTGTGATGATCAAAGAATCAGATGAAGTGTAAACCAGTGTGATGATCAAAGAATCAGATGAAGTGTAAACCTGTGTGATGATCAAAGAATCAGATGAAGTGTAAACCAGTGTGATGATCAAAGAATCAGATGAAGTGTAAACCAGTGTGATGATCAAAGAATCAGATGAAGTGTAAACCAATGTGATGATCAAAGAATCAGATGAAGTGTAAACCAGTGTGATGATCAAAGAATCAGATGAAGTGTAAACCAGTGTGATGATCAAAGAATCAGATGAAGTGTACACCAGTGTGATGATCAAAGAATCAGATGAAGTGTAAACCAGTGTGATGATCAAAGAATCAGATGAAGTGTAAACCAGTGTGATGATCAAAGAATCAGATTTAAAAAAATGACCTACAATGATTATACGATGAGCCAAAAAGATAAAAAAAGGAAAACAGTTAAATAAATAATGAACTAGTTAAATGAAGAAGGAAACAACATAATGAACTATAAACCATTATGACATACCAAGGTTCTGTCCGTTCCTTGTGGCAGTGCTATTGCCCCATTCTAGACCAACTTTCATTCTCGTACAGACAGTATAGCAGCTATATGAGTTGTAAATATAAGTTGTAAGTCTCAGAAAGACAGTACAGCTGCTATATAAGTTGTAAGTCTCACAAAGACAGTATAGCAGCTATATAAGTTGTAAGTCTCAGAAAGACAGTACAGCTGCTATATAAGTTGTAAGTCTCACAAAGACAGTACAGCTGCTATATAAGTTGTCTCACAAAGACAGTACAGCTGCCATATAAGTTGTAAGTCTCACAAAGACAGTACAGCTGCCATATAAGTTGTAAGTCTCACAAAGACAGTACAGCTGCCATATAAGTTGTAAGTCTCACAAAGACAGTACAGCTGCTATATAAGTTGCAAACAGTGTCAACTTTGCAACAAACTCGAAAATTATTAACTATACATAGATGTTGTTTTATTCTGTAATTTTTTTTTATATAAATGCTATCGATACAAATTGTATGTGCATATGTGTTTGTGTGTCCAGTGTGAAGAGGGTACTTTATCTACAATAAATCATTACACAAAATAAAATCATCAAAACTACTGCACTTACAAAAAAAAAATGGATGACATATCTATTACATTTCGTTATCAGTATGTCCGGTTCGACGATGATAAAAGATTTCTCCACCCCTGGGGACAAGACGGGCCTGTTTCATTTCTCACAAATTTTCTTCAGGATATGTCCAAATTATTTATATGACTTAATATTGGATCAATACTTAGTGAGATGAGGACTTGAGGATTATTTTGTTTTCAAAGTACCCAATGGCTGACAAAGTCAAATACTATAGAAACATGTACAGTTAACCCTCCTACAAAAAACCCCATTTTTTTGACAAAATGTTAAGAAAATTAAACCAGTTGTCATTATTTTGTTATATTGTGAATGGGAAGGGATGGTCGTATGCTAAAGCGCTCGACTATCGACTTAAGTGTCCAGGGTTCGATCTCCAGTGAGAATTTTTCAGGGCATGGTGAACGTTCCCTCCATGTCTCCCGTGGTTCCTCCATGGCCAGAGAACTCTCCGCTATTCAGGGATGAATGAAAAGCACTACAAGAAAACAGTGGCTTATAGGATCTAAGGGATCAAACTCTCACCTTGACATGGATTTCATACAATAGATTGTGTGGCTTGTATATTGCATGGCTGCTTGTTCGGATAATTTTTTTGTTTTGAATCAATTTTTTTAGCCACCTAGAAATAGATGCAGTCAAATAATACATTAAGGATTTTTTTTTTAATTTAGAAAAAATATTTTTTGACCTCACTCTCACCCTCTCTCGCTCTATCCTCTCTCTCTTTCTCAATCTCACTTTCTCACACACACGCTCTCTCTCTCTCTCTCTCTCTCTCTCTCTCTCTCTGTATTTATCTATCTCGCCTTCTTTCTAGTCCCCCCTCTCTATTCCCCCCTCACTCTCTTTCTCTCAAACTCCCTCTCCCTCTCTCCTCTGGTTTCTCTCTCGTTACCTCTCTCTTTCTCTATCTCTCTTTTCTTTCACTCTTTCTCTCTCTCTCTCTCTCTCCTTTCTCTCTCTCTTTCTCTCTTCTCTCTTTCTCTCACGTTCCCCCTCTCTCTGTATATATATATATATATATATATATATATATATATATATATATATATATAATCTATGTCTGGATATCAATGTGTAAAATCAAGTGTTCAGCGCAGTGCACAAACATCGTCATGTGCACTATTTATACTTGGAATGGCCGCTTGAGAGTACTCATGCATTCAACTCGGCTTGACCTCTAGACGCTTGTGTCAGACGTAGGCGCTACCAAATGACCATCCCATCCCTGATTTAGCTAAAAATAAACTTCCCGTTCTAAAGGGGAGAAAAAAGCCACCTTTTCGTCTGGTTGGTGGTAAATCTAAGAACAAAGTCAAAATTAACAGGGCCAAACTGTTCATTAGTGAGTTTGGTGGAGAAGTTAAGAAACAATCAAAGATATGACTCTATAAGATGTTGAAAAAATCCGAGTATAAATATTGATACTATCCATACATCAACTGATACATCTAAATACCACTGCCATTTCACTATATCTCTAAAAAGCATACTATCATATAGACTTATCACAATGCAAGTGACATACTTAATTCCAATTAGATGTCATTTTATCGCTGAGAGTTTTCACAGTATATGACACATCGCGAAACCACTGACATATGGACAATACCACAAAACAATTCCACTGAAACAGAAAACAGTATGTGGTACCGCAAAAGTTACCCATTCAGACCAAACATATTCACATAGTGGCCCATAAGCTAAGAATTAAACTGAAAATATTTAATTTTGTACACTTCTTGTATTTAATAACATGATAACATATCTAGGTAGAAATATATGATACACATCTAGGTACAGATATAGGATACATATATAGGTACTATTATAGGATACATATATAGGTACTATTATAGGATACCTATCTAGGTACTATTATAGGATACATATCTAGGTACAAATATAGGATACCTATCTAGGTACTATTATAGGATACATATATAGGTACTAATATAGGATACATATATAGGTACTAATATAGGATACATATATAGGTACTAATAAAGGATACATATCTAGGTAAAGGAACAGCTTTGTATAAATTATTAGGAAATTAACGTCACGGCTAAATTATTATTGCATCACTGACCTCGCTCATTGTTTACACCGTGCGGACATCGCGTTAGACGGACGGTTGATTATTATATCAGCTGATTACATCAGCTTTCTCTTTTCACTGCCATCATCGATATGGCAGACCTTAGTAAATAAAAAAAAAATCAATAACTGCATAGATTGATTGTTTATTGATTTTGTTTGCGCGTCATTGTCTGCGGCTCTGGCAAATGATGTCCCCCTCCCCCCACACGGCTCTTCCCAGTTGCCATGGTTTTTTTTTTATATAATTTTTTTTTTAACATCATTTCTTTTCCCGTTTTCTTACAAAATTTAACATCGAAGACAAACGATCTTGTCTGATTGTCTGCTTGATGGATTATGTATTAAGTTGAAGTATGCTTACACTCAACTGAAGCCGACTTTCAATTTGCGATATTTCCTCAGGGATAGAAAAAAAAAAGTCTGTATTTTTTTGTTTTTGTTTAAATAACTAAAAAGTCTTTACGGTAATTCAATCACTTGAGTTCGGTGCACCAAATCCCGTGGAGTTGCGCTGGTCAATATAAAGTTAGCTATTTTCTTCTAACTGTGTTGGGCCACTATAAACTCTCTAGACAGAGAGAGAGAGAGATACAAGTATTCTAAAGGAAGCCATTAAGATCTCCCCCCTCTCCCCCTCCCCCCCCCCCCAGTCTTTTATTGTTGTTTTTGTTTTCCCCACCGGTGTAGCAGAAGTCAAAAGTTCTGATGCCCTTTTCACATTATACTATGTCTGGTGTTTGTTTTTTTTTTATTTTTGTTTCTAGTTTTGTATTTTGATCTTTTAATTTTACATTTTATTCTGTTATGTAATTCAGACCATTAAAGAAAGGTCGATTTCTTACGTCGATGTCTAATTTATAAAAAAAAAACTTGATAGACTTGAAATTCATTATAGCAATGATTTGATTCTTTCAGTAGTTATCATTGTAAACATATCATTTCCCTTCCCCCAACTTTTTTTTTCCTTTTTGATGACGTAATTTCAGTTAATAAATCGCAAGCATTCATTAGAATCAGGGCGGTTTAAATCCGATGTATCACTATTGAGGTCCGTGTTAAAATACAATCTTGTGGACTTGTCAGGCACACACGACCAAACATTGCAACATCTATCTGACAACACAATTTACACGACCAGACATTGCAACATTTCTCTGACAACACAATTTACACGACCAAACATCGCAACATTTCTCTGACAACACAATTTACACGACCAAACATTGCAACATCTCTCTGACAACACAATTTACACGACCAAACATTGCAACATCTATCTGACAACACAATTTACACGACCAAACATTGCAACATCTCTCTGACAACACAATTTACACGACCAAACATTGCAACATTTCTCTGACAACACAATTTACACGACCAAACATTGCAAAACCTCTCTGACAACACAATTTACACGACCAAACACTGCAACATCTCTCTGACAACACAATTTACACGACCAAACATTGCAACATCTCTCTGACAACACAATTTACACGACCAAACATTGCAACATTTCTCTGACAACACAATTTACACGACCAAACATTGCAACATTTCTCTGACAACACAATTTACACGACCAAACATTGCAAAACCTCTCTGACAACACAATTTACACGACCAAACATTGCAACATCTCTCTGACAACACAATGTACACGACCAAACATTGCAACATCTCTCTGATAACACAATTTACACGAGCCAACATTGCAAGATTTCTCTGACAACACAATTTACACGACCAAACACTGCAAGATTTCTCTGACAACACAATTTACACGACCAAACACTGCAAGATTTCTCTGACAACACAATTTACACGACCAAACATTGCAACATTTCTCTGACAACACAATTTACACGACCAAACATTGCAACATTTCTCTGACAACACAATTTACACGACCAAACACTGCAAGATTTCTCTGACAACACAATTTACACGACCAAACATTGCAACATTTCTCTGACAACACAATTTACACGACCAAACATTGCAACATCTCTCTGACAACACAATTTACACGACCAAACATTGCAACATCTCTCTGACAACACAATTTACACGACCAAACATTGCAACATTTCTCTGACAACACAATTTACACGACCAAACATTGCAACATTTCTCTGACAACACAATTTACACGACCAAACATTGCAAAACCTCTCTGACAACACAATTTACACGACCAAACATTGCAACATCTCTCTGACAACACAATGTACACGACCAAACATTGCAACATCTCTCTGATAACACAATTTACACGAGCCAACATTGCAAGATTTCTCTGACAACACAATTTACACGACCAAACACTGCAAGATTTCTCTGACAACACAATTTACACGACCAAACATTGCAACATTTCTCTGACAACACAATTTACACGACCAAACATTGCAACATTTCTCTGACAACACAATTAACATCTTGAAACGATAAAAGAAAGATGACTCGGGACGTTGTGGTAAATGGCGGTGGTGGGTTGGGGGGGGGAGAGAAGAAAGGATGGTCCTTTTTTTTTTTGGACTTTGTCAGGGGGTCCATGACTTATCTGGATTCGGACCTTTACATACATTCTGTAGAAGAAGTTTTTCTCAACTCGTGCCCTATTCATGTAAACAAAAAGACTTTAAACATTTAATTTTTTTTGTCGTTTACAGTTAGCTAGACAGCGTACATAGACAAACTAATTGTTTATCACCACTGGTTGAAAGTGCCAGCAATAAATTAAAATTAAAATGTCCAGAATTCGTTAGTTCTGTTTCGAAACCTTATCACCATTGGAGGTATAATTTCCTCCCCTTTATTTCCTGTCTGCCTTGCTCGAGGTGCTATAGTCAAGCAGGCGCCACTGGGGGCGAATTTGGATAATTACCGTAACACATTCAGGGACATCACTAAAAGATTCAGTAGACTGGGGGTCAATAATAAACTGACCAGAACTACCGGCACAGTTTCTTTTAACGAATCAGAAGGTTCCACTGAAGAGTGTTTCAATCAAATGAATCTATTTTTATTTATTTACGTTTCAATTAAGCATTAAAAAAAAGATTCACTATCTGACTTTGAAATAAGCTGTAAGCGTTGTTTAGTTGTTAGACAAGCTAGGAAGTCTTGCACGTGAGTACAAAGACTTTCAAATAAGCTGACAATAAAGCGGGAAACTAGTATTCAGGGTTGGCAGATCTTACTTTTCTTTTTCTGTTGCTGCCAACTCATGAAATGAAAAAAAAATTAAAAAAAATAAAAACATTGTAGGAAAAAAAATTGTACTTACGACAAGTTGTTGGTCAAGCCATAAGAACAAATCGATTGTCCGGGACCTACAGTAGAACAACATGATGACTTATTTCAATAAGGGTCAATGGTTGGGGGGGGGGGAGAGGAAGGGTATTCACAGAAAGATTCAAGTGAAGAAAAATAAAAGGAAAGTGGGGCAGTCTACACATTGAAGTGTTTGATAATTGAAATTACATTTCTCAAGTAGGGAGTGAATGAAGTCTGGACTCTGGACAGACTGTGTTTGTGTTGTAAGTCACTCAGAGAGTATATTTTGGTAACGAGGTGATTGGATATTGGATAATTAGGGCTCAGAAATATATGACCTTTACAAGTAAAAAAAAATATATATATATTTATGAATTTATGAGCTTAAAAAGACTGAATTGTAAAATGTAAAATATGGCTTAAAAATTTACCAATATAACCAAAAATGTATAATTTTAATTTTAATTTAGAAGTAATCCTAATTTTTTTTTTTTTAAAAGTTAGCACTGAAGATATTTAATAATAATCCAATGTCACATGCTTACGATGATTTAACTGGAGCTTGTCGTGATTGAGATTGTTAACAAGATAGATTAGACAGATAGGTTTGATAGATAGAAAGATAGATTAGATAGATTAGATTAGATAGATTAGATAGATTAGATAGATTAGATAGATTAGATAGATATATTATATAGATATATTAGATAGATAGACTAGATGGATAGATTAGAAGATAGATTTGATAGATTAGATTAGATAGATTAGATAGATTAGATAGATTAGATAGATTAGATAGATTAGATAGATTAGATAGATTAGATAGATTAGATAGATTAGATAGATAGATAGATAGATAGATAGATAGATAGATAGATAGATAGATAGATAGATAGATAGATAGATAGATAGATAGATAGATAGATAGATAGATAGATAGATAGATAGATAGATAGATAGATAGACATAGCGAGATAGGGATAGGGATAGGGAGAGTCGTATAATAAATTGACAGACTCAGAAAGGGTTATATTATTAAAGAAATTACAGTTTATAATTAATTCATATCTTAGTGCATTAATAAAGACCAAAAAAACAACAACAATAAATCCAACATACTATACTATACTATACTATACTATACTATACTATACTATACTATACTATACTATACTATTCTGAGCTGTGCTGTGCTGCGCTATACTATACTACACTATACTATACCATACTATACTATACTGTGTTGTGCTGTGCTGTGCTGCGCAATGTTATACAATACTATAGTATTCCCATATTATTTGTTCTGGTCATGTACTGCCATCCACCATACGGTCCCTATCTGGCATCGTAGACAGTTTATGTCCTAGACTTAGTAGATCAATAATTGAAGGACTTTGTCCCACCCAGAAGAACTAACACACACAACCACACACACACACACAATCATTCCACTTATTCTTTATGACCGACCAACCTTTCCCCTATTCGTCCACTGACTCCCTGAGACACATATTGTCTGTCTGACGTAGGGCGAGGGGTCACATATTGTCTGTCTGACGTAGGGCGGTGGGTGTGGTGATGGGCTGATTTCTAGTAACTTGAAACGTAAACAGTACATTAAAATGGTCTCAATGGTCGAGCGCTTACACCACCTCTTCTTTCCGGGCCACATAATCAGAAGGACTCATAAATATCTCTGTGTGTCCAGTTACAATTGTGTTTAAATACAATGTGAACAATGGCGGTACATTTAGCTTGACTAGTTACAAAGTGTTCAAACACAATAAGAAAACTATGATGGTACATTTAGCTCGACCAGTTACAAAGTGTTCAAACACAATAAGAAAACTAAGATGGTACATTTAGCTCGACCAGTTACAAAGTGTTCAAACACAATAAGAAAACTAGGATGTTACATTTAGCTCGATCAGTTTCAAAGTGTTCAAACACAATAAGAAAACTAGGATGGTACATTTAGCTCGACCAGTTACTAAGTGTTCAAACACAATAAGAAAACTATGATGGTACATTTAGCTCGACCAGTTACAAAGTGTTCAAACACAATAAGAAAACTAAGATGGTACATTTAGCTCGACCAGTTACAAAGTGTTCAAACACAATAAGAAAACTAGGATGGTACATTTAGCTCGACCAGTTACTAAGTGTTCAAACACAATAAGAAAACTAGGATGGTACATTTAGCTCGACCAGTTACAAAGTGCTCAAACACAATAAGAAAACTAGGATGGTACATTTAGCTCGACCAGTTACTAAGTGTTCAAACACAATAAGAAAACTAAGATGGTACATTTAGCTCGACCAGTTACTAAGTGTTCAAACACAATAAGAAAACTAGGATGGTACATTTAGCTCGACCAGTTACAAAGTGTTCAAACACAATAAGAAAACTAGGATGGTACATTTAGCTCGACCAGTTACTAAGTGTTCAAACACAATAAGAAAACTATGATGGTACATTTAGCTCGACCAGTTACAAAGTGTTCAAACACAATAAGAAAACTATGATGGTACATTTTTATTTAAATGACCTCGTACCAATGAAATCCAAGGTGTAACACTGTATTATTTGTTCACATTTATTATTCTCTTTTGTTTTTATATACATTGTGTTTAATGTTCCATGTGGCCGTGAGCTCCACTTTCAAGTTCTGATCATAAAAAAAAAAGGAACATCTAAAGTTGCCAGTTGACAGGGAACACAATAAGACACTAGAAAGTACCTTGGGTGGTCCTCATAGAATTTAGATAGATTTCAAAGTACATTACAGCCAAAAGGTTTTTCATGTTTATAAAGTATGTAATTTATATCATTTAAATTACATCCGTTATATTATATTACAGGGGTGGCTATTTCAATAGATGGCGGACACATCTACGTTTACCAGTGGTGGCTTTCTTTTACCTTACTGTGGTCACTATTACAGTAAAATGTGGTGGCCGTTAGAGCAGAAAGTGGTCATTATTTATTTAATCAACCACTTGTATCCATTACACCATACGGTGGTCATTATGAATGCATCACACTGGTAGTAAGTGAACCATACGGTGGTCAGTGTCACATAACAAAATGGTGGACAGTGTACTGCATTGTGGTCATCATAACAAAGCGACCTGGTGGTCAGTGCATCGCTGGGTGGTCAGCATCACACAGCAAATCAGTGGTCAGTGCGTCACATGGTGGTCAGTATCACACAGCAAACTGGTGGTCAGTGCACCTTATGGTGGTCAGTATCTCACAGCAAACTGGTGGTCAGTGCATCACATGGTGGTCAATATCCCATAACAAACAGCTGGCTACAGCAAAAAAAAGATGATGGGTCAGTTTTAAATAGCAAATTTTATAGCAAAATCGCCACACGATGGTCACTATTAAATCTCAAACTTGTGGCTGTTGGACAGACGGTGGTCACTACTAACGTCAGACAGTGGGTGGCTCTAAACACAATAAGACGGTCAACTATTTTATCCCTTGCATCAAGCAATAAAACCACAAGCTAGTCGATGTCTATTTCTGTAGTATCCCCCCCACCCCTCACCCCACCCCTCATCCCATCCAGTTATCACCTATAAAGTTTAAACAGACATACTCGGATAGAATTTCTTTTTTTTTTTTCAAAACCCTTGTATTTCATTATCTACTGATATCACTCGTCTAACAAGACTCTGTCAGTATTAACTCTGGGTATCGAGACCTTGGCTCTCATCATCACTGTGCGCCCCCTCCCCCCTCCCCCTCCCCCACACCCCCCCTTGTCATCCTAACGCAATTTTAACCAACTGACAAAAAAAACCCTCTCCCGGCTCACTTACCCTCAAAATCTTTCAGACTTCGCCCCAGAATTAACTTTTAGCTGGGCTTAGCTTTACTTCTTACATCGGAAGTGAGAATAAGTTGGGTGGATGGGAATGTGGGAGGGAGGGGGTGGGGTGGTGGGGGGGGGATTGATGGGCGGTAGTGGAATGAGGGCGTCAGACACTTTGATAAAATCCAAATAAGTCCGCAGACAACAGAAAGGGGTTTACATTGAACACTCGTTAAGGCCTAGTCTCATCTTTATGTTTGATTTACCGTTGGAGTCACGCATTTCCTTGAACATTTAATTTGGTTTAGAGATTAATCAAAATTGTCTCTGGGTCCGGTCAAAACGAATTGACGTCATCTGGTTTATTTCGCCTTCGGGGTACATTACTAGCCGGTAGAAAGGAAAAAAAAAGACACTATTTTGTTGGTTCTAGTTGGGTAAGAGATTTCTTTTTTGTTTCGGTTTTTAGCCTGAGACCAAAGTTTATTTTGTTGGAAGAATAATTCAATCAAACATCGGACTGGTATATGTTTGCTTTGGGAGATGAAAAACGGACAGACGTTTTTTGCTACCAATAAAAAACAAACAAACAAAAAAGTGGAGCAATAAGTATTTAGTTTGACCCAATCAAAAGAAAAAAAATTCTTTTATTAGAAAACTAGAGCATTCGGTATTTAGGTTAACCACTAAAAAACGTAACTTCACATCTTATGCTGCCTAGTCAACAAAGCTTTAGAAAATATGTTAGACAAATATATGAACATGGGTTTAAAAAGAATGGTGCCCTTAGGGAAGGGTGTCCTTATTGAAGGGTGTCCTTATTGAAGGGCGTCCCTATTGAAGGGTGTCCTTATTGAAAGGTGTCTTTATTGAAGGGTGTCCTTATTGAAGGGTGTTCTTATTGAAGGGCGTTCCTATTGAAGGGTGTCTTTATTAAAGGGTGTCCTTATTGAAGGGCGTCCCTATTGAAGGGTGTCTTTATTGAAGGGTGTCCTTATTGAAGGGTGTTCTTATTGAAGGGTGTCCTTATTGAAGGGTGTCTTTATTGAAGGGTGTTCTTATTGAAGGTTGTCCTTATTGAAGGGTGTCCTTATTGAAGGGTGTCCTTAATGAAGGGTGTCTTTATTGAAGGGTGTTCTTATTGAAGGGTGTCCTTATTGAAGGGTGTCTTTATTGAAGGGTGTCTTTATTGAAGGTTGTCCTTGTTGAAGGGTGTCCTTATTGAAGAGTGTCCTTATTGAAGGGTGTCCTTATTGAAGGGTGTCCTTGTTGAAGGGTGTCCTTAATGAAGGGTGTCTTTATTGAAGTGTGTCTTTATTATAGGGTGTTTTTATTGAAGGGTGTCCTTATTGAAGGGTGTCCTTATTGAAGGGTGTCTTTATTGAAGGGTGTCCTTATTGAAGGGTGCCCTTATTGAAGGGTGTCCTTGTTGAAGGGTGTCCTTATTGAAGGGTGTCTTTATTGAAGGGTGTCCTTATTGAAGGGTGTCCTTGTTGAAGGGTGTCCTTAATGAAGGGTGTCTTTATTGAAGGGTGTCTTTATTGAAGGGTGTCCTTATTGAAGGGTGTCCTTGTTGAAGGGTGTCCTTAATGAAGGGTGTCTTTATTGAAGGGTGTCTTTATTGAAGGGTGTCCTTATTGTAGGGTGTCCTTATTGAAGGGTGTCCTTATTGAAGGGTGTCCTTATTGAAGGGTGCCCTTATTGAAGGGCGTCCTTATTGAAGGGTGTCTTTATTGAAGGGTGTCCTTATCGAAGGGTGTCCTTATTGAAGGGTGTCTTTATTGAAGGGTGTCCTTATTGAAGGGTGTCCTTATTGAAGGGTGCCCTTATTGAAGGGCGTCCTTATTGAAGGGTGTCTTTATTGAAGGGTGTCCTTTTTGAAGGGTGTCCTTATTGTGGTTATAAATAATCAATGACAATAAATGAACGAAATATTATTTTTTACCATGGACATTAACTGATTAATTGTCATAGAAAAAAAAATCTGTCTTCTATCATTCTCTATTTCTGCAACTCTCTTGCTGTCTATTGTTGTCTTTCGCAATCTCTTTGTTGAAAATATAAAATGAATTGTAAAATAAATCGAATGAGGTAAAATAATTACAGAACTTTTAAAAAGAATACAATAATTAATTATCTAATTGCTTCATTGATAAATGTTTAGCTTGAAGCGGGGGGGGGGGGAAGTAATTGCAGAGTTAAAGAAAAAAATAAAGTCTTCACATTTTCTAGGGGAAAAGAAATGTGTTAAATGTCATTATGTCAACGATTGATATTTATGATCTTGCAATGAAATAAACAAAGTAAAACAAACAAACAAAGAAACAAACAAACATGACATTAGGAACAGTCTTTCTCGTAATGTTTCGCATTTTCTAGAGATCATCGCCAGAGCCGTGGAGGACTAGAGCTGGGATTCGAACTCACGACCTCCGCATGAACGAAATTCATCTCGCGGTTCTCAACCAGTGGTAATGTGAGTACCACAAAGCGGTACTGGAAAGATCATGCAGGGGCACCCAGCGACATAAAAATTTTCCGTTTTAAACAAGCAAGAGTTTGAAGAAGGTCGCGAGCTTGCTGCGTGACTCCTCACTAAACCAAGTGCCGAAGTATCGCATCAGAGATCTAACTAAGCAAAGTCCAGTTATGAAAATACTAGATCAAAGGCCCGGTACCCGGACCGGCGAGTGACTCCTTATAATTGAGTTGTATCCCTTTGACCATCTTTAAAACTTTACATAATTTGCGCACTACTTGGAATTCCCAAGACTATTTTTAGCCAAGCAAGAGTTTACTCCCCTTGAGTGAGACTATTTTTAGCCGCGGAAGTTATACTCACGTACGCCAGGCTAGCCGATTATGCATTAGATGTACATTTATCTGCGAATGTACTGTGGGGGTCACCCGCGGTATTACTTTCCCGCTCTTTGGGGTACAGTTCTGAAAAAAGGTTGAGAACAGCTGGACCTGCTATTATTATTGAATGGGGGGGGGACATTTTAAAGGCGGGGTTGGCGTTGACGTCACGGTGGTGGCCCCAACAGCACGATTGTTTATTGTGTGTCACGGCCTCAAAAATCGCTTAAGTTGCCAGTTGTATGTATGTGTTACCGCAATATTTTTCTCAACCATTGTACACTGATATACCACGATGACAATGAAGGAAGTACATTTAAACAATAATTGAAGTTTAGCCGCTGTTGTTTTTGAGACAATAATACGTTTATTTCATTTCATTGACGGCCAACTACATAAAAATGAGGAGATATCTCTTAGTAGCTTCACATCTTAAGCTGGCTGGACAACTAAGCTTTAGGAATTATGTTTTCATTCAGTATTTGAACATTCTATAACACCCTCACTTTAGCACATATTCTATAGCACCATGTCTATAATGCCCTATCTAAATCGCCCTCTCTATAACACTCTGTCTATATACGCTCACTTTAACACCCTCACTTTAACACCCTCTCTATAACACCCTCTCTATAACACCCCTCTATAACACCCTCTCTATAACACTCTGTCTATATACGCTCACTTTAACACCCTCACTTTAAAACCCTCTCTATAACACCTCACTTAAACACCTTCTCCATGTAACACCCTCTCTATATAACACATCTCTATAACACAGCATCTATACACCTTACTTTAACACCATCTCTCTATAACACCCTCTCTATAACACCCTCTCTATAACACCCTCCCTAAAATAACCCTCTCTATAACCCCACAGGTGTACTTTTACCAACATCGTCTGCGTCCAATTATTGTACATGAACAGTTCACCCCCCCCCTCCCTTTCCTGCCAGTTATCGCGATTTTAAGGGTTGGGTATAATTACTTTTTTTTTTTTACAGCAGACCCTCTCATTACACCAATCGATTGATCGATCTTTAAGTTTTTTTTTTAATCAAAATCAAATTATTCAACGTATTCATTAACCATCGTAAATAATGCCATTGCTGATAGCTTACTGCTGTTAATTCACAGAAATGCCCTTGCTGATAGCTTACTGCTGTTAATTAATTCACAGAAATGCCATTGCTGATAGCTTACTGCTGTTAACACCCAGAAGTAATTAGGTTACTTCCACTGTGGACGGGACAGGTCAACAACTAACAGAGGCTCCACACACAACAATACACAACATAGCCTACATAAAAAATTTATGTTTTCATTCAAATATTGCATGATAAGGAGGGGGGGGGGATTTGAGTGTCACCGTAACCACGGGATCCCTCGTAGCGCCTGTGAAAATGAGAAACACCGGAAGTAAAGTAGGACAATGTATGATACTTAAATATTATGGAATTGAAAATGTACGTCGATAGGAGAGGGAGAAAAAAACAAGTTCTGTAATAAAGTACTTCATCTGTTTAACAGAACCAGTGGTCCTCAACGTGCCATTCCCTTTTATTGACTTTCTTTTATTGGAGTTTTCCTTTGCAGGTGGGTCGCTAAAAGAAATACCAGTGGTCAAGGTGGGTAGCTAAAAGAAATATCAGTGGTAGGAAACTGGTCCATTAAGTGGTTCACTGGTAGGAAACTGGTTCATTAAGTGGTATATTAGTTCCGAAAGGTTCCGGACCGCTATTTTATAAAACCAAATTTATCTGTTTACTTCATATGAGATAATGGACATTCAAGACAGCCGGACTATTTATTTCATATGAGATAATGGACATTCAAGACAGCCGGACTATTTACTTCATATGAGATAATGGACATTCAAGACAGCCGGACTATTTATTTCATATGAGATATGGATATTCAAGACAGCCGGACTATTTACTTCATATGAGATAATGGACATTCAAGACATCCGGACTATTTATTTCATATGAGATAATGGACATTCAAGACAGCCGGACTATTTATTTCATATGAGATATGGATATTCAAGACAGCCGGCCTATTTACTTCATATAAGATATGGACATTCAAGACAGCCGGACTATTTATTTCATATGAGATTTGGATATTCAAGACAGCCGGCCTATTTACTTCATATAAGATATGGACATTCAAGACAGCCGGGCTATTTACTTCATATGAGATAATGGACATTCAAGACAACCGTATCGTTTACTTCAGTCCGTGAAAAGGAAATAAAACATTTCAGACATTTTCACTAGGCCATGAGAATTTCGGTCCATCTTGGGTGAGACGTCTAAATAATACATTTGTTCTAGGCCACGTAATTCCAGGAGACTGGGAGTAAATATTCTGTTTGTCTTCCATCAGTGACAGAAAAAAAAAAGTCAAATGGAGGGAGTGGGCGAGAAATGGCAGATTGAAGGGGTAAGGTTTGTGACTGTTGTCAGATATTTTTTTTTTTAAATTTAAACACACGAGTTTAACATTCACAATATTTTATTCATACACACGAGTTAACAACATTTGACTGATGATTTATTTTAATTTATTCAAATTGTAAACAATACCGGCCTCCAGTGGCGCAACCAGGGGGGGGGGGCAGGGGGGAGGGCTTGAGCCAAATCATCCGATACAAAATTAATGTTACAAAAAAGACTGTCACACTGTCTTTTTTTTATAATGTGACCCCCCCCTTCCCCCCAGCATTTTTTGGTGGTTGCGCCACTGCCGGCTTCCAGTTATTAAAATCATTGTCTGTCTTTTAATCATAATGTATTTAAAATCATTGTCTGTCTTTTAATCATAATGCATTTAAGTTTTTTTAAGTAACGATGGGATGATCAATCGGAAAAAAAAGGAAATGTATTTTTTTTAGGACATCGGAATCGGATACATTTCAAGGTTCTACTCGGAGCCTAACTGACCTATTTTCGAGCATCCCGTAAAGTGTGTAAGTAGAAACAGTAATCGAATATTGGAATCGGTAGAGTAGAATTGGTAATTGTATCGGAATATGTAACAATCTTGGTATCGTGCTGTCACAAGCTACGAGCACCAATGTCGTGGCAAATAAAGCTGATTGCAGGTTATCTTTGAATTTGTAAGCTGTACATATAATGGAGACCGTAACTTAGGTTGGATAACGCAGTCGATGGTGTACGCGACTCACATGCGAAGGGTTCAAGGTTCAATCCCGATAAAGCCAAAACTATTCGCCGTTGACTTGAGAAAGAGATGGGCGCTACCAAGTCTATCAGCCCACAGTGAAGGTCATGTGAAAGCACAACTGATCACGTCTCTGTAAATGTGTCCATTCGTTCCCCCAAAACGACCATATCGGTTAAGGGTCATATATAAACAGCAATAGTTGATACTTTTAGTTCTTTTTGTTCAATACGTTTAGCCAGACCACTGAAATAAATATTTTTTGAAGGTGGATTTTTGAGACTTGGAAGCACACAAAAATTGTCGTATAGTGATGACCAGGTCATAGAGGGCCCACCAGGTCGTATAGTGCTGACCAGGTCGTATAGTGACCACCAGGTAGTATAGTGCTAACCTGGTCGTAGAGTGCCCACCAAGTCGTATAGTGCTGACCAGGTCGTATAGTGACCACCAGGTCGTATACTGCTGACCAGGTCGTAGAGTGCCCACCAAGTCGTATAGTGCTGACCAGGTCGTATAGTGACCACCAGGTCGTATACTGCTGACCTGGTCGTATAGTGCCCACCAGGTCGTATAGTGATGACCAGGACATCAAGGGCTTACAGTTCTTATAATGCCCACCATGTCATAGATGGCCCAACAGGTCATATAGTGCCCACCAGTACATCGACGGCCCACCAGGTCATATAGGGCCCACCAGGTCATATAGGGCCCACCATGTCATAGATGGCCCAACAGGTCATATAGTGCCCACCAGTACATCGACGGCCCACCAGGTCATATAGGGCCCACCATGTCATAGATGGCCCACCAGGCCATAGATGGCCCAACAGGTCATATAGTGCCCACCAGTACATCGACGGCCCACCAGGTCATATAGGGCCCACCATGTCATAGATGGCCCACCAGGTCATAGATGGCCCAACAGGTCATATAGTGCCCACCAGGACATCGAGGACCCACCAGTTCGTATAGTTTCCACCAGGACGTAGAGGGCACTCCAGGTTGCTCAAATTCTGTCCTTATAAACAACTGTGAATGCTAGTTGAGGAGGGTCATTTCGACATTCGGTCTCATGCCACGTGATCCTTATTATCACTATTTTTTTTTAAATAATTTTTGAAACGTGAAATATTGAGACTTGATGCGCACACAATAATGAAAACATTGTAACGAGTATAGAGTTAACAGTATTTCTGTTAACCTCATGGTCAATAACCGAAAGAATACTTCAAAACAAGCACCGTAGACTGATCTAATGTGGCGGAACAGACCGGAACTCAGTAAAACAATCTACTACCTCAACACCCAGATCATTAAAAATGCCCTTTTGTGTTTTGAAAATCTCTCTCATCATTACAAACAATTGATTTTTTTTATTTTTTTTTAATTTAGCCGGATAATTTAAGTGCACGAACCGGATAGTTGATTGTTAACTGTTGTTTTTTTTTTCTTTTTATATCAAATAATGTTTTTGAAACTATGTCACTAAACACATTTTAAACAAAACAAATGTAAAAAAAAAATTTCGATTTTGTTTTTCCAAGGGAAAGTTTGTAAAAAAAAAAACCAGAATTTCCGTGCGGCGTGTCTGGCCATCTGAATTTTTCATGAGACTGGCCAGGTACACTTCCCGCTTCATGTTTACCTGTTGCCATTTTTTTATTTTCAAATTGGATACTGAGCAATCATGTGATTTACTTTATTCACGCGCTGTTGACCGTGACCTGCCCTCACCCAGGAGACGCGACCCGTTAGTGTCTTATTTACCAGCCAGCTTACGTGTGATGGTCTGTCTTTTACTGTTTTATTTACCAGCCAGCTTACATATAATGGTCTGTCAGGCATTGTTTTATATACCAGCCAGCTTACATATAATGGTCTGTCAGGCATTGTTTTATATACCAGCCAGCTTACATATAATGGTCTGTCAGGCATTGTTTTATATACCAGCTGTCACAACCCAAAAGAAACAACTCGTGGTCTAGGGGTACATTGGTGAGAGGTTCACCCAGGTCCCTGGAGGTTGGACATACACAATTTATATTTAACTATATATGTAGGTAAATATATAACATATACCAATCAATGACTCTTGTTAAATATTCAAACAAATAAGTTTAATGCCACTCATAAATTACTATACAGGAAATATAATAATTAGGTGTCAATTCCCACCATCGATTCCGTTAAATTAATACATCATAGAAACAAAAGTATTAATATACACTAAGACTATATTCTAAAACATCAGCTGTTACATTATTCTGTTCAGTGATCTCTCCAGACTGGGCCGGCTAGATCTTAGCTCCCTCCAGGATGGCTACGTGTTCGTCCAATCAGGCCTGTTAAGATGCACTTCAGGCCGGGCCCTTCTCGCTGACTAAGTACTATTCGGATAGGTTACAGTCGACTCAGGGTTGTCAAGGCGCACTTCCCAATGACTAAGCACTATTCCGACAGGTTAAGTTCAATTCAGGGCCTACACGTAACAAACAACATAATGACATAACTTCACAATGCTATTTTTTAGTAATACATTATACAACGTATTGATCTACACTACACAGCCTACCTCCAGGTCGGTCATCCTTCCACACTCATACCAAACATCATGTCTGTGAATAATCCTATTACATGGCAAAGGGTGAATGTAACATAAAAGTCCCCAAACTATGCGCTGACCGTCACTTGCAGCTGTCCACTACCCGAGCACACACAAGTTTCGTTTTTCCCCAGCGCACAACAATGTACACACCCTTCCAAAACATACACGCCGACCTGAACTCGTTCACCTACTCTATGCTATCTTGACACCAGCCAGCTTACATATAATGGTCTGTCAGGCATTGTTTTATATACCAGCCAGCTTACGTGCGATGGTTTGTCTGCCAGTTATTTATTTAACAGCCAGTTTGCATCTGATGGTTTGTCTGGCAGTGTTTTATTTAACAGCTGGCTTACATGTAATGGTCTATCAGCCAGTATTTCCATTTACAAGCAGTATAGCGTGTAATGGTCTTTCTGCAACCAATTTGTATTAATTGGGTTTTTATTTTCCAATAAAATATTTTAAATTATGATAAATTATGTTTGTGCACGAACACTGACCAGTAAAAGAAAGTGACCTCAGTGATGTTATTGTTGCTCTGCTGGTTCAACTAATTACAACAAAAAAAAAATCAACAATTGCGTTAATCACTGTTGAACGTCGTCATTCTCGTCACTTTGTGACGTTACGTCATCATTCTCGTCACTTTGTAACGTTACGTCATCATTCTCGTCACTTTGTGACGTTACGTCATCATTCTCGTCACTTTGTGACGTTACGTCATCATTCTCGTCACTTTGTGACGTTACTAGAGGATCCCAGATCTTTTTAACTCACAGAGTCCCTTAATTTTTTGGGATCGATACCTTCATGGTTCACCCCTTCTATGCCTGCCATCATATTTTACAATTGAAAGGCTTTTTTTTTCGAAGTAGGGTTTTGGTCGTGGAATGGCACTGGAACCCTCGTAGCGCATGGTTTAGTAACTACTGGGCTAGATTCTATTAGATTGTTGGTGTTGTGTTTTTTTTCCTTTTTACTTTAAGGCTAAGCCTTTTTCTGTTCCCCTCGTGATTTGTTGCAACACTTCATCTCCTGCTCGTAGGACCTTCTCCAAGTGGTCTTCGGGAAGCCTACCTTTCTCTGGCCTTGGATGTTCCACTCCAGAGCCATTTTCGTGATGCCCTCAATACGGTTGTTTGTATATAATATCGTACCTTTAGAAAAGTTGGTTCAGAACCGTTTTAAATGGCAAACTAGGTAGCTGTCAATGAGCCCCCCCTCCCCCAATATAGTTAGGCGGTTCCTTATCGGAACTTTTATCTGTCACGATCCGCGATCTAAATTTAATTCAAACTATGGAAGGTTGCCAAAGGGGGGGGGGCAGTTTTCAAAGATGATCTGAGGGGCCCGTTTTTTTTATCGGTGGCCTTCACCGCTTTATTTCTGCCCAGAGTAACTACATGAATCAGACTCTGACTGAGCTCATAAATAATTGTAAACAAATATTCTAATAAAAAAATTCAAACGGTCTAAAAGTGGAATAACTTGAATTCCGAACGATAATTATAATTATTGGAACAATTTTCCCCTTAAGTTCCATAGACATAGAGTAATAGAAAAAAAAAACTTACTCAATTAAAAGTCCCACACCCAACGAAGTGGAACAGGCGGATATTTTTAGCAACCATCTAGCCATATACTTTCGTTCACAAAACTATTCGTATTTTAATAAATAGAGCTTTATTTATAATCTCGGTGCACGATGTATGTATGCCCCGTTGTACGCCCTTTTATCTGTGCATTACGGGCTTCAGCGAAGCACGTTACAATATATACGACACATTAGAGGTGTTACAATACATACGACACATTAGAGATGTTACAATATATACGACACATTAGAGACGATACAATATATACGACACATTAGAGACGTTACAATATATACGACACATTAGAGACGTCACAATATATACGACACATTAGAGACGTCACAATATATACGACACATTAGAGACGTTACAATATATACGACACATTAGAGATGTTACAATATATACGACACATTAGAGATGTTACAATATATACGACACATTAGAGACGTTACAATATATACGACACATTAGAGACGTTACAATATATACGACACATTAGAGACGTTACAAGATATACGACACATTAGAGACGTTACAATATATACGACACATTAGGGACGTTACAATATATACGACACATTAGAGGTGTTACAATACATACGACACATTAGAGATGTTACAAGATATACGACACATTAGAGACGTTACAATATATACGACACATTAGAGACGTTACAATATATACGACACATTAGAGGTGTTACAATACATACGACACATTAGAGATGTTACAATATATACGACACATTAGAGACGATACAATATATACGATACATTAGAGACGTTACAATATATACGACACATTAGAGACGTTACAATATATACGACACATTAGAGACGTTACAATATATACGACACATTAGAGACGTTACAATATATACGACACATTAGAGACGTTACAATATATACGACACATTAGAGACGTTACAATATATACGACACATTAGAGATGTTACAATATATACGACACATTAGACATGTTACAATATATACGACACATTAGAGATGTTACAATATATACGACACATTAGAGACGTTACAATATATACGACACATTAGAGACGTTACAATATATACGACACATTAGAGACGTTACAATATATACGACACATTAGAGACGTTACAATATATACGACACATTAGAGACGTTACAACATATACGACACATTAGAGACGTTACAATATATACGACACATTAGAGATGTTACAATATATACGACTAGGGTTCGAAGTCGCGTAACGTTACGCGTAAGTTACCGTAAATTACGCGTAATTTACGGTAACGTAATTTTGAAAATTACGCGTAAATTACGGTAATTTAAAAATGCATATTTGACTGCCATTTTTAATTGTTTCTGTCGCAATTCGTTGTGTTAACAGTGGCGATTAATTAATTACAGTGATTAGGAGTACAATCTACATCCGGCCACAAGCATAAACCGGAAGTATTCGTTTGGTAAAACAGCGTAAACCGCAAAGTATATTGTTTGTTTTTAATCGTTTCAGTAAACATAATAAAATAAATATTTTCAATAAGGAAGCCAAAGTCTGGTTAAAAATAAGATAAAATCATAATTTTCGATTAAGTACACAATGCCGCCATGAGCTGTATGGCAAGCGGCCGCAAGCCAAACGAGGAGGTTATAAAATAAAAAAAATGTTTTTTTTAAACATTATCCACAGTACCGTACCCAGGATTTTTTTTTTGGGGGGGGGGGGGGGCCTGTTCCAAGTTTTTAAAGGCAAATATTTGACAATTTTTTATGAGTTACTGTCAGCAATAACATTTGGGGGGGGGGGCTGCAGCCTACCAGCCCTCCCACTCCCCCACCCTGGGTACGGCCTTGATTATCTATATATGTTCCAAATGTCATGAAACGTATAGAAAACATTTTACTGTGTATAGTGCTTCCGTCGATCGCGTCGGCCGTATTACGCTGCGTATTGCACCCACGTCGTCTGTATTTCGCTGCGGATTGCCCCAGCGTTGATCGCGTGTGCCGTCTTTTGCCGAGTTCGGCACCCGCGACGTATTTCGCGGCGCATTGCACCCGTCCAGCGTCGACCGTATTAGACGGTATTACTCAGCCAAAGATGGCCGCCGCTGATGCAGTCAGTACACGACGAAATACGTGGACGACGGGCAAATTAGTATGACCGGTAAATTACAAGTAAAAACCTTTGAAAACATTATTAAAAATACACCTACTAGCAATCAGTGAGCGTGAGCAACAAAAGGAACATAAATGTTCAAGTAATTGGGCATTAATGGTACGCGTAATTTTGGCGTAAATTACGCGCGCCAATCTTACACGTAATTTTTGAACCCTAACCCGCGTCGATCGCGTGTGTCGTCTTTTGCGTAGTTCGGCACCCGCGGCGGCCGTATTTCGCAGCGCATTGCACCCGCCCCGCGTTGACCGTATTAGACGGTATTACTTAGCCAAAGATGGCCGCCGCTGATGCAGTAAGTACACGACGAAATACGTGGACGACGGGCAAATTAGTATGACAGGTTAATTACAAGTAAAAACCTTCGAAAACATTATTAAAAATACACCTACTAGCAATCAGTGAGCGTGAGCAACAAAAGGAACATAAATTTTCAAGAAATTGGGCATTAATGGTACGCATAATTTTGGCGTAACTTACGCGTAACTTACGCGTAAATTACGCGTAAATTACGCGTAATTTACGCATAAATTACGCGCGCCAATCTTACGCGTAATTTTCGAACCCTATATACGACACATTAGAGACGTTACAAGATATACGACACATTAGAGATGCCGTCAAAGTTTGATTAAGGCTCACTGTATTCACGCCAAGTCTGTGAATACCAACATAGAAAACTTTTTTATCACTAACTACACATGCTACAAAAAAAAATATCATTATTGTTTTGTCAATCTTAGCTGTATAAAAGCAGTCAAAGTTCTATTCCAAACTAAATATAAGTGTTTTAGTCAAATCTACAGTCGATCTAGCGGTGCCGTTATTGATTGGACATTTCAAACACGTGACCAGCTCGCGTCATGCGAGACTAACCATTGAAACCATATCTAGAGATACCATCTGGCTGAATCACTTTCATTTTAAACTGAAACACAAGGAACCGAGAAGTGTGAGTGTGTGTGTGTGTTTGTTTATTTGAACGTGTGTGTTTGTTTCCAATAAATCTGTTGGATGAATGAGTTATGTTATTGTTGTTGTTTTTTGTTACCATCCAGCAGAAATCATTGAATCACAACAACTTCCACTTGTACAAAAAGATTTATGCTGGTGGTGATAGGGAGGGGGGCAGACATTCTGATGTTATACAACAAATTCAATTAGTTGAACATTTCATGGACATAAAAACAAAGGTATATATAGTCATGATACTGGCATTTCTAACTTGCCACGACTGTATAGAATTTCAAAGTCAGCCAACTCTGCAAAGGATGTTTTATTTGAGGGTTATAAATAAATGTTGAACACGTGATGGAAAAATAAAATGGGACACTGATGGCATGATATCTGTAACTTGGGTGAAATCCCAGAGTGAACTCGACGTAGGATCTAGTTATAACATAACAGTGGTTTCAGGGTCTCTATAAGTCATATAGATTGTGACGTCAGACGAAAGAGACCAAATTACATAACATACAATGGCGTGGGGAGGAGAAAGGGGGGGGTGCTAGAAAACATAGAAATATTATAAGTGGTTCAAACCATGCACCACTTGTTATTGGCTTGGACTGAACAGCTTGGTATGTACTATGACTCAACAGCGTTGTTTGATGTTGGACTGAATAGCTTGGTATGCACTATGAGTCAACAGCATTGCTAGAAGTTGGACTGAATAGCTTGTTTTACACTCAAACGAAAATTGAACTGCATCGATAAATACTCCGACAAAGCCGGTTATTATACACCCAGATTAAACAGCTTGGTATACAGTCAGACTAAACAGCTTGGTATACAGTCAGACTAAACAGCTTGGTATACACCCAGTCTAAACAGCTTGGTATACAGTCAGACTAAACAGCTTGGTATACAGTCAGACTAAACAGCTTGGTATACAGTCAGACTAAACAGCTTGGTATACAGTCAGACTAAACAGCTTGGTATACACCCAGTCTAAACAGCTTGGTATACAGTCAGACTAAACAGCTTGGTATACAGTCAGACTAAACAGCTTGGTATACAGTCAGACTAAACAGCTTGGTATACAGTCAGACTAAACAGCTTGGTATACACCCAGTCTAAACAGCTTGGTATACAGTCAGACTAAACAGCTTGGTATACAGTCAGACTAAATAGCTTGGTATACAGTCAGACTAAACAGCTTGGTATACACCCAGTCTAAACAGCTTGGTATACAGTCAGACTAAACAGCTTGGTATACAGTCAGACTAAACAGCTTGGTATACAGTCAGACTAAACAGCTTGGTATACAGTCAGACTAAACAGCTTGGTATACACCCAGTCTAAACAGCTTGGTATACAGTCAGACTAAACAGCTTGGTATACAGTCAGACTAAACAGCTTGGTATACAGTCAGACTAAACAGCTTGGTATACACCCAGTCTAAACAGCTTGGTATACAGTCAGACTAAACAGCTTGGTATACAGTCAGACTAAACAGCTTGGTATACAGTCAGACTAAACAGCTTGGTATACAGTCAGACTAAACAGCTTGGTATACACCCAGTCTAAACAGCTTGGTATACACCCAGTCTAAACAGCTTGGTATACAGTCAGACTAAACAGCTTGGTATACAGTCAGACTAAACAGCTTGGTATACACCCAGTCTAAACAGCTTGGTATACACCCAGTCTAAACAGCTTGGTATACAGTCAGACTAAACAGCTTGGTATACACCCAGTCTAAACAGCTTGTTATACAGTCAGACTAAACAGCTTGGTATACAGTCAGACTAAATAGCTTGGTATACAGTCAGACTAAACAGCTTGGTATACACCCAGTCTGAACAGCTTGGTATACAGTCAGACTAAACAGCTTAGTATACAGTCAGACTAAACAGCTTGGTATACACCCAGTCTAAACAGCTTGGTATACACCCAGTCTAAACAGCTTGGTATACAGTCAGACTAAACAGCTTGGTATACAGTCAGACTAAATAGCTTGGTATACAGTCAGACTAAACAGCTTGGTATACAGTCAGACTAAACAGCTTGGTATACACCCAGTCTAAACAGCTTGGTATACAGTCAGACTAAACAGCTTGGTATACAGTCAGACTAAACAGCTTGGTATACAGTCAGACTAAACAGCTTGGTATACACCCAGTCTAAACAGCTTGGTATACAGTCAGACTAAACAGCTTGGTATACAGTCAGACTAAATAGCTTGGTATACAGTCAGACTAAACAGCTTGGTATACACCCAGTCTAAACAGCTTGGTATACACCCAGTCTAAACAGCTTGGTATACACCCAGTCTAAACAGCTTGGTATACAGTCAGACTAAACAGCTTGGTATACAGTCAGACAAAACAGCTTGGTATACAGTCAGACAAAACAGCTTGGTATACAGTCAGACTTAACAGCTTGGTATACACCCAGTCTAAACAGCGTGGTATACAGTCAGACTAAACAGCTTGGTATACAGTCAGACAAAACAGCTGAACATAATATGTTGAGACTTCACACACCTGTTTTTATTATATCCCCCCAAAATAAACGGAGGGTAACTCTAGTTAACTACCTGATATATAAACTGTACAGGTGCAGGTAAAAATGGAAAGCAATCTCATTGTCAAATTATTTTATTAGAATCCATGACAATTGTACAAAAAATGGACACTCGATATTTTAGCACGGACAGAGCTATCTCTCTCTACCCTTCTCTCCCCTTCCCCCACCCCCCGGTCACCCAACCTCAGTTTTTGAAGAGAGCAGTCAACCGTTCACCATTTAGTCAAGGACTGTTGACCCGTGATGATCTTTTTTTCATTCATCCAGTGTCTGGAGCGGGGAATGACTTCCCCAAGTTGAGTTCAAGTACAATCATCGTACACTGTGTGGGTCTCGACACGGGAAGCGGACAAGCTGGCATTAAATATTCGCCATATACTTTATCAAATGTATTAACATATATATGCATATGGTTATTGTACATGAATATAACGTTAAGACTGTTTTATAAAGAAAGGAATAAAAAACAGCTGTATTCAGTCCTAGGAAGAGACTTTCAGAGATAATTCCGTGGTGGGGGAGGTGGGGGAGGTGGGGATCGGCAAAAAGTACCTCTCATCATATTTGGTAGGAATTTGTTGATAGAATGGGTCACTTTGACAAAAGAGACCTTAAGAAGATGATGTGATGACCACTCGGCAGTAGGATACGCCTTCACCAAGGCTGACAAAGGACACAAATGCCAGTGATGTCTTTCGTTGTTCGTTTCTCTTGACCTGTCAGTGATACACGAGTACCCTTTCTCTTTAAAGTTGGCATGTTTGACCACTTTACCCCTAAAGCCAGAATCGGGGGATCGCTCTGGCATGCAATTTCTACATCCTCAACATAGCCGAGTCTGCATTGGTCAAGGGGGCACTGCTTATTAATTAAATAGATGACTGGAGTCGCCGGGATTGGAACTCATAATATACACGACACAGAGCGGGCTCACAACCCAAACGCCAGTAAGTCACCATCAGATATTCCAGTAAAGACATTAGGCAAGTTGAAGGGTCAGTTCTCCCTTCACTATGTACAAACACTCACACGTTAATTTATTTAGTCCTGCAGTCATTGATGATCACTGCGCTGAATACAGCTTTAAACCCTTCTTTCTTTCTTTCTTTCTTTTTTTCTTTCTTTCATGTGGCCACTCGTAGGGTGGAGTCTGTTTCACCTGCTCAGTCAGTCGCGCAACTAGCGCTGTCAGAGACATGGGCCGACACTCAAAATGCGGCGAAATTCCCGCATAAAAAAAATACTAATGCGGTACACATACCGCTCTTTACTGGTGGTGAAGTGCCGAACTTTGCAGACCTTTGCCGACCTTTGCCGACCTTTGCAGACCTTTGCAGACCTTTTCCGACCTTTGCAGACCTTTGCCGACCTTTGCCGACCTTTGCCGACCTTTGCAGACCTTTGCAGACCTTTGCCGACCTTTGCACGCCTTCTTGTCTAGTTACGCCACTGTGCTAAGCCAATAATATTATTCACCATGAACTTCCTTAAACCAGGTCGTGGATGGCCCACATTGACGTATAGAGCGTTTGAGAGTGCACCGGTTGTATAGTGCCCACCAGGTCGTTGAGAGACTACCAGGTCATTTAGTGCTAAACAGGTCGTATAGTGCCAACCGGGTCGAATGGTGCCCACCAGGTCGTATAGTGCCCACCAGGTCGTCGTATAGTGCCCACCAGATCGTAGAGTGCCCAACAGGTCAGTAAAATTATTCCCTTACAAACAACTGTGAATTCTAGTTGAGGCGTTCGGTTCCTATTGACATCCGGGTCTCATACGACCTGGTTCTAATCACTGCCCCCCTCCCCCCATAGTCGTCTATTATGAATCAAGTAATCCTTTACGTATGGCCTTGGAAAAGAAAATGGAGAAAAATTACTTAAAAAAAATGAAGCGTTAGATCTCCCCCCTCCTTCTTTTTTTATTAGAGAAACTACAAGTAAAGCAATGACCAAGGCCAGTGTTAGGTGTCGGGTGTTGATGAGAGAAACTACAAGTAAAGCAATGACCAAGGCCAGTGTTATGTGTCGGGTGTTGATCAGATTAGACGGAGGGGGGTGGGGGAATAACGAGGATACAAACACAAAATGTACACAAGCACGTACGCACAGATTTATTTTTCCATCAAGCTTTAGTTGTCAAACTAAAGATATTCAACGTTACTATTTACATTACAAACAGCTGTTAATTAAGTGGAAATTATTTTTGATTGCATTGGTGCTAAAAGGGAGATAAGCTAGTTAGGAAAAAAAAAAAGTAAAACAATGTAAAAGAAAATTTTTCGACAGCTAGAACTGAAAACAATTAACCACATACAATAATTTAATTTATGAAAGTCTTATATTTTTTTTTTCAAAAAGTATTTATTTTTCATTTCTATGCAAATAAATACATGTTTCTATCCCTCCCCCCAATGTATACTACGTATGTAGATAAATTAAGATGAACTAATTTCATAAAGCGAAACATTAGCTCGAATAACTGCACATGTTTAACTATGTGGTGTACATGACATTAGCTCGAATAACTGCACATGTTTAACTATGTAGTGTACATAACATTAGCTCGAATAACTGCACATGTTTAACTATGTAGTGTACATAACATTAGCTCGAATAACTGCACATGTTTAACTATGTAATGTACATAACATTAGCTCGAATAACTGCACATGTTTAACTATGTAATGTACATAACATTAGCTCGAATAACTGCACATGTTTAACTATGTAATGTACATGCGCTAACCGCATTGGTTAATTCTTAGCAAAATTATTTATATTTTTTTTTAAACTAGTATTGAAAGGGCAATAAATAGTCGAGAAAAGACCAAAGTTAACCTATTTCTCAAAATTATATCTTGAAAGTTAAAAGTTATAAAAAATAATACAACATAAAATATTTTTAAAACCGAATCAAATTCTGAACTTATGTTGTCAGAACAAAAATACTCCTATTGAATCACATGTTAAATTGTCTCCTCAAAATTGTATTTTAAAATATAACACCACATGTATCCATTTTTAGAGGAATATCTCCTAAGGGTTAGGGTTTATGCTACACTACCATTCTCCCCTGCCCCATGAAGGTACCAACTACTATTCTATTCAGTCCCATGAAGGTACTGATTACCAATCTATTCAGTCCCATGAAGGTACCAACTACTAATCTATTCAGTCCCATGGAGGTACCAAGTACCAATCTATTCAGTCCCATGAAGGTACCAACTACTATTCTATTCAGTCCCATGAAGGTACTGATTACCAATCTATTCAGTCCCATGAAGGTACCAACTACCAATCTATTCAGCCCCATGAAGGTACCAACTACTAATCTATTCAGTCCCATGGAGGTACCAAGTACCAATCTATTCAGTCCCATGAAGGTACCAACCACCAATCTATTCAGCCCCATGAAGGTACCAACTACCAATCTATTCAGCCCCATGAAGGTACCAACTACCAATCTATTCAGCCACATGAAGGTACCAACTACCAATCTATTCAGCCCCATGAAGGTACCAACTACCAATCTATTCAGCCACATGAAGGTACCAACTACCAATCTATTCAGCCCCATGAAGGTACCAACCACCAATCTATTCAGACCCATGAATGTACCAACCACCAACCCACCATTTCACTGCCAGAGATTCTGATTCAGATTCACCATATCTGTGATGTGTGGGGGTGGAGGGGGGGTGTGCGCTACAAGACTAACCTTGGATGGAAAACGTTTTCCGGGCTGAGCTAAGTGCACACAATTATGCAGATATTCATGGCTAACAGTTATATATAAAAGACAAATATAAAAAAAATATGAATATTGTCCAATGTTATTTATGTTACAAAAGCATAGAACAGTGATAGACAAACTTTTTTTAAAAATCACGGGCAGCAACGGCTTTTAAAATTTGACACAAGAGCAGGACTATATATGAAGGCGGGGGTGGGGGGAGATGGGTAGTTTATATGATGTATTATAAGGTAAATGTAAACATGACATCATGCAAGGTTTCAGTTGCGGCCCTGATAAAACATCCAAACGGGCCGAACTGTGCCCCCAGGCAGTTGTTTGCTTGTGCCTGGCATGGAACATTCGATGTGTACCATAAGTGGTATTCATGGTTAGAGAAGAATGGTATTTGATCGTTGCGCTTGTCATGTACTTAGATGATAATTTGAAGCCGATGGTGAGTACAGTATTGATCGTTGCGCTTGTCATGTACTTAGATGATAATTTGAAGCCGACGGTTAGTACAAGACCGTAGGGGTAGGGGAGGGGACTTAGTAATTTATACGTGTTTTAGTGAGTAAATATTGTACATATTCAGTAAGTTATTGAAGACGTAAATAGCCTTGTACTGCTATTAACTTGGTTATAAGGAACTTGGGCACGTATAATATTTGATACTGTACTGATTACTAAATAATACTGATGATATCAGATTTAGGACTTACTGATAATAGTACAGAAATAAATACAAAGATTTTGATTTAAGAACTCATGAAAAGCAAGTCAATAGAACAAATGATTAGTATCAGATGAAAGCAAAAAAAAAAATTACTGCCAACTTAAGACAGAACAAAAGTTCTACTAGCTGACTTGAAAAAAAAACATCTTTGAAATACCCAAATTGTTTGTGTAATCAGATTATTTCACATGTGAAATGTAATGAAACGATATTTGATACTTTCACAAGATGTCTGTCTGAAGAAAAAAAAATAGTACTTTTGTCATCCAAGTATCGTTTCTGACATCGTACTTCCAGACCAGATAATAATTTTTAAAATCTCCATAAATACGAATCGATTTTCCCCTGGTACATCTGAACGTTAGTGCTGAGCCCTGGTATGTATTTCAAGTAGCCGATACTTTCAAATGGACATTTCCTTTTTGGTAATAATTTTTAGAGCATTTTCGAAAAAAAATGCTCTATTGTCCCCGTTTTGTCTGTCTGTCTGTCCGTCATCACCCTAGATCTCAACAACCGTAAGTCCTAGACCCATGATGTATATATCATTTTGTAGGTCTTGGCCTGCCAAGAAATGACTTTTTTCCATTTCGCGATCTGACCTCTCAGGGCCGTAAAAGGGGCCTTATAAAGTACCGTTTTTTACTATATAAGCTATATTAATAATGGACCGCCCTATATCTCAGCTACCATAAGTCCTAGACCCATGATGTATATATCATTGTGTAGGTCTTGGCCTGCCAAGTGTACATCAAAAGTCAATTTCGCGATTTGACCTCTCAGGGCCAAAATATAAGAGTTTTTTATGTACCGTTTCGCTTATATTTTAAATATAAATAATAAAAGCTAATCAAAGGGGCGTAATCATTATTTATTTTTGTAACAGTTATTCAACATGACTTACTTGCCGTACTTTATATAAAACAACAATTAACGGAGTTTTCGGACGATTAAATGACTACAATTTAGAATGTTTCAATTATGAGTCCTATTTCAGTGACCACAAACCACTTGTAGTTAGATTTAAGAGAAAATAATTTTGTTTTCAAATATAAAGAAACGTCCTTTTAATATCTTTTTTCAGATATATGCATTACACAATTGAATTTATAAACATTTCCAAAATTTACAAATATTTACTGAAAGATAACAAACGTACTGATACATAACATGAAAATGCGCTAACACGTCCTGTGTCCAGAGTGGAACAGGCTTAATTGCTTGTTCTAACTTAGGGATCGATTTTTTTCATTTTACTTTGCTATGAGATTTATTTTAATATGTTACAGGATTCATGTATGTTTTTTTATTTAAACTAATTATTATTTTAGGTTTAATATACAGTAGATGGACAGACAGAAGTTGGATGGACAGTAGGTGGACAGAAAGTAGTTGGGTTGACCTTAGACGGACAGACAGTTGTTGGATGGACCTTAAATGGACAGACAGTAGATGGAGGAAACTCAGATGGACAGACAGTAGATGGGCAGACAGTAGTTGGATGGACCTTAGATGGACAGACAGTAGTTGGATGGACCTTAGATGGACAGATAGTAGATGGACAGACAGTAGATGGACAGACAGTAGATGAACAGACAGTAGATGGACAGACAGTAGTTGGATGGACCTTAGATGGACAGACAGTAGATGGACAGACAGTAGATGGACAGACAGTAGCTGGACAGACAGTAGATGGACAAACAGTAGCTGGACAGACAGTAGATGGACAGACAGTAGTTGGATGGACCTTAAATGGACATACAGCTGTTGGATGGACCTTAGATGGACAGACAGTAGATGGACAGACAGTAGATGGACAGACAGTAGTTTGACAGACAGTAGATGGACAGACAGTAGTTGGACAGACAGTAGATGGACAGACAGTAGTTTGACAGACAGTAGATGGACAGACAGTAGTTGGACAGACAGTAGATGCTCTCCGCTGGCTCACATCAATGGCGATAACATTTTATTGATATCATGTCATATTTTAAACTCCACCCATGTTCTTTAGGGCCGACACTTCTGTCAAAATTAAGAACCCGTTGCGGCCGGCAGTACAGAACGTTTTACCATCGCTGACCAAGAGAGAGGGGGGAGAGTGAGAGAGAGGGAGAGGGAGGGATGGAGGGAGAGAAGGGAAGGGAGAAAGAATAAGAGGGAGAGAAAGAGTGAGAGAGGGGGAAAGGGAGAGAGAGGGAGGAAGAGAGAGGGAAAGAGGAGGAGAGAGGGAGAGAGAGAGGGGGAGAGAGGGAGCGAGATGGAGATGGAGGAAGAGAAAGAGAGAGAGAGAGAGAAGGGGAGAGAGGGGGAGAGACAGAGAGAAAGGGGAAATATTCTACGCTAATTGACCATTTTCACTTCATTCTTATGATTAGTTGTCTTAGGCTCCACCCCCCACCCCCGCCCCCTCTCCCACCTCTTCCTACATAGACCAATATTTTAGCCTTTGGGGGGGGGGCAATGACACTGTCAAATATTTCAAGATGAGGTTTCACAGGGGTACCGTCACGTGGCTGCTGACGTCGTTTTGCCTTCGGCCAATCAGAGAGAGAGAGAGAGAGAGAGAGAGAGAGAGAGAGAGAGAGAGAGAGATTGCCTCAGTTGAATATAAAGAAATTCTTTTGAGAGGAATCACCAGCCAATATGAGACCACTTGACCAAATTTCCCCAAAACATTGGTTATGGAACTCCCAAACTCCGTATCGCAATTCAAAGGTGTGCTTTTGTCCCGGCCGTCACTCTTTCATCGCCATCCATTTGAGAAACCATCAAGGGTAAAAAAAAAATAAAAATGGTACTCCCCCCTTGACGAGAATTGTGTTGTTATTATTACTAAAATATTGGTTCATGGCGATGCCAGTAAAATCTCTAACTCTTGCAATTGGGGGAAAAAAAATGGACGATTGGTTTGAGAATATTGTGTTTCTCTGGATGAAGAACTTTCTACTGACCACACAGCTGTCGGGCACGCAACAACATCCAATGTACTCCCGCCTGCACACACACAGACACACACACACAGACACATAAAAAAAAAGAGTAAAAATGAGAGGTCAGGGTGATATTCAGGAATGGACCTGTTTTGAATTTCTGTTTTTTTTTTTTTGTAAGTCGAGAATGGGTGGTGGTGGGGGTGAGGGTTGGTTTCAAGTGATTATGTCAATAGTTTGATAGTCAGGAACATGGCGATAGACTTGATAGTGGGACACGATGTGGGTGGAGCGGACAAGGACGGTTAAGGAGAGGGGTGGGGCGGTGGTCGATTCATTTTTGCGTGTGAACATGGCCAGCTGTTGGGCGTAGAGCTTTAAATGGGAGAAGGATACGTCATGGAATGGGAGCGAGATGGTAGTGGGGGAGGGTATGGGGGTGGGGGGAGGTGTGGAATGAGTGCATTCAATCCTTCCTGGATCATGGATGTAGATAAATGTTGAAGGGGTGAGGTGTGGAATGAGTGCATCCAATCCTTCCTGGATCATGGATGTAGATAAATGTTGAAGGGGTGAGGTGTGGAATGAGTGCATTCAATCCTTCCTGGATCATGGATGTAGATAAATGTTGAAGGGGTGAGGTGTGGAATGAGTGCATCCAATCCTTCCTGGATCATGGATGTAGATAAATGTTGAATGGGGGAGGTGTGGAATGAGTGCATTCAATCCTTCCTGGATCATGGATGTAGATAAATGTTGAAGGGGTGAGGTGTGGAATGAGTGCATTCAATCCTTCCTGGATCATGGATGTAGATAAATGTTGAATGGGGCAGGTGTGGAAAGAGTGCATTCAATCCTCCCTGGATCATGGATGTAGATAAATGTTGAATGGGGAGTGTGTGGAATGAGTGCATTCAATCCTTCCTGGATCATGGATGTAGATAAATGTTGAAGGGGTGAGGTGTGGAATGAGTGCATTCAATCCTTCCTGGATCATGGATGTAGATAAATGTTGAACGGGGGAGGTGTGGAATAAGTGCATTCAATCCTTCCTGGATCATGGATGTAGATAAATGTTGAAGGGGTGAGGTGTGGAATGAGTGCATTCAATCCTTCCTGGATCATGGATGTAGATAAATGTTGAATGGGGGAGGTGTGGAATGAGTGCATTCAATCCTTCCTGGATCATGGATGTAGATAAATGTTGAATGGGGGAGGTGTGGAATGAGTGCATTCAATCCTTCCTGGATCATGGATGTAGATAAATGTTGAAGGGGTGAGGTGTGGAATGAGTGCATCCAATCCTTCCTGGATCATGGATGTAGATAAATGTTGAAGGGGTGAGGTGTGGAATGAGTGCATTCAATCCTTCCTGGATCATGGATGTAGATAAATGTTGAAGGGGTGAGGTGTGGAATGAGTGCATCCAATCCTTCCTGGATCATGGATGTAGATAAATGTTGAATGGGGAGGTGTGGAATGAGTGCATTCAATCCTTCCTGGATCATGGATGTAGATAAATGTTGAAGGGGTGAGGTGTGGAATGAGTGCATTCAATCCTTCCTGGATCATGGATGTAGATAAATGTTGAATGGGGCAGGTGTGGAAAGAGTGCATTCAATCCTCCCTGGATCATGGATGTAGATAAATGTTGAATGGGGGAGGTGTGGAATGAGTGCATTCAATCCTTCCTGGATCATGGATGTAGATAAATGTTGAAGGGGTGAGGTGTGGAATGAGTGCATTCAATCCTTCCTGGATCATGGATGTAGATAAATGTTGAACGGGGGAGGTGTGGAATAAGTGCATTCAATCCTTCCTGGATCATGGATGTAGATAAATGTTGAAGGGGTGAGGTGTGGAATGAGTGCATTCAATCCTTCCTGGATCATGGATGTAGATAAATGTTGAATGGGGGAGGTGTGGAATGAGTGCATTCAATCCTTCCTGGATCATGGATGTAGATAAATGTTGAATGGGGGAGGTGTGGAATGAGTGCATTCAATCCTTCCTGGATCATGGATGTAGATAAATGTTGAATGGGGGAGGTGTGGAATGAGTGCATTCAATCCTTCCTGGATCATGGATGTAGATAAATGTTGAAGGGGTGAGGTGTGGAATGAGTGCATTCAATCCTTCCTGGATCATGGATGTAGATAAATGTTGAAGGAGTGAGGTGTGGAATGAGTGCATTCAATCCTTCCTGGATCATGGATGTAGATAAATGTTGAAGGGGTGAGGTGTGGAATGAGTGCATTAATCCTTCCTGGATCATGGATGTAGATAAATGTTGAATGGGGGAGGTGTGGAATGAGTGCATTCAATCCTTCCTGGATCATGGATGTAGATAAATGTTGAATGGGGGAGGTGTGGAATGAGTGCATTCAATCCTTCCTGGATCATGGATGTAGATAAATGTTGAAGGGGTGAGGTGTGGAATGAGTGCATTCAATCCTTCCTGGATCATGGATGTAGATAAATGTTGAATGGGGGAGGTGTGGAATGAGTGCATTCAATCCTTCCTGGATCATGGATGTAGATAAATGTTGAATGGGGGGTGTGGAATGAGTGCATTCAATCCTTCCTGGATCATGGATGTAGATAAATGTTGAAGGGGTGAGGTGTGGAATGAGTGCATTCAATCCTTCCTGGATCATGGATGTAGATAAATATTGAATGGGGAGGTGTGAATGAGTGCATCTAATCCTTCCTGGAGGTGTGGAATGAGTGCATTCAATCCTTCCTGGATCATGGATGTAGATAAATGTTGAAGGGGGAGGTGTGGAATGAGTGCATTCAATCCTTCCTGGATCATGGATGTAGATAAATGTTGAAGGGGAATGAGGTGTGGAATGAGTGCATTCAATCCTTCCTGGATCATGGATGTAGATAAATGTGAATGAGTGCATTCAATCCTTCCTGGATCATGGATGTAGATAAATGTTGAGGTGTGTGAATGAGTGCATTCAATCCTTCCTGGATCATGGATGTAGATAAATGTTGAAGGGGTGAGGTGTGGAATGAGTGCATTCAATCCTTCCTGGATCATGGATGTAGATAAATGTTGAATGGGGGAGGTGTGGAATGAGTGCATTCAATCCTTCCTGGATCATGGATGTAGATAAATGTTGAATGGGGGAGGTGTGGAATGAGTGCATTCAATCCTTCCTGGATCATGGATGTAGATAAATGTTGAAGGGGTGAGGTGGAATGAGTGCATTCAATCCTTCCTGGATCATGGATGTAGATAAATGTTGAATGGGGGAGGTGTGGAATGAGTGCATTCAATCCTTCCTGGATCATGGATGTAGATAAATGTTGAATGGGGGAGGTGTGGAATGAGTGCATTCAATCCTTCCTGGATCATGGATGTAGATAAATGTTGAAGGGGTGAGGTGTGGAATGAGTGCATTCAATCCTTCCTGGATCATGGATGTAGATAAATGTTGAATGGGGGAGGTGTGGAATGAGTGCATTCAATCCTTCCTGGATCATGGATGTAGATAAATGTTGAAGGGGGAGGTGTGGAATGAGTGCATTCAATCCTTCCTGGATCATGGATGTAGATAAATGTTGAATGGGGAGGTGTGTGAATGAGTGCATTCAATCCTTCCTGGATCATGGATGTAGATAAATGTTGAATGGGGAGGTGTGGAATGAGTGCATTCAATCCTTCCTGGATCATGGATGTAGATAAATGTTGAATGGGGAGGTGTGGAATGAGTGCATTCAATCCTTCCTGGATCATGGATGTAGATAAATGTTGAATGGGGTGTGGAATGAGTGCATTCAATCCTTCCTGGATCATGGATGTGGAATGAGGGGAGGTGCATTCAATCCTTCCTGGATCATGGATGTAGATAAATGTTGAATGGGGGAGGTGTGGAATGAGTGCATTCAATCCTTCCTGGATCATGGATGTAGATAAATGTTGAAGGGGGAGGTGTGGAATGAGTGCATTCAATCCTTCCTGGATCATGGATGTAGATAAATGTTGAATGGGGTGAGGTGTGGAATGAGTGCATTCAATCCTTCCTGGATCATGGATGTAGATAAATGTTGAATGGGGGAGGTGTGGAATGAGTGCATTCAATCCTTCCTGGATCATGGATGTAGATAAATGTTGAATGGGGGAGGTGTGGAATGAGTGCATTCAATCCTTCCTGGATCATGGATGTAGATAAATGTTGAAGGGGAGGTGTGGAATGAGTGCATTCAATCCTTCCTGGATCATGGATGTAGATAAATGTTGAATGGGGTGAGGTGTGGAATGAGTGCATTCAATCCTTCCTGGATCATGGATGTAGATAAATGTTGAAGGGGGGAGGTGTGGAATGAGTGCATTCAATCCTTCCTGGATCATGGATGTAGATAAATGTTGAAGGGGGAGGTGTGGAATGAGTGCATTCAATCCTTCCTGGATCATGGATGTAGATAAATGTTGAATGGGGGGAGGTGTGGAATGAGTGCATTCAATCCTTCCTGGATCATGGATGTAGATAGATAAATGAGTTGAATGGGGATAAATGTTGAAGGGTGAGGTGTGGAATGAGTGCATTCAATCCTTCCTGGATCATGGATGTAGATAAATGTTGAAGGGGTGAGGTGTGGAATGAGTGCATTCAATCCTTCCTGGATCATGGATGTAGATAAATGTTGAAGGGGTGAGGTGTGGAATGAGTGCATTCAATCCTTCCTGGATCATGGATGTAGATAAATGTTGAAGGGGTGAGGTGTGGAATGAGTGCATTCAATCCTTCCTGGATCATGGATGTAGATAAATGTTGAAGGGGTGAGGTGTGGAATGAGTGCATTCAATCCTTCCTGGATCATGGATGTAGATAAATGTTGAATGGGGGAGGTGTGGAATGAGTGCATTCAATCCTTCCTGGATCATGGATGTAGATAAATGTTGAAGGGGTGAGGTGTGGAATGAGTGCATTCAATCCTTCCTGGATCATGGATGTAGATAAATGTTGAAGGGGTGAGGTGTGGAATGAGTGCATTCAATCCTTCCTGGATCATGGATGTAGATAAATGTTGAATGGGGTGAGGTGGAATGGTGCATTCAATCCTTCCTGGATCATGGATGTAGATAAATGTTGAATGGAGTGAGGTGTGGAATGAGTGCATTCAATCCTTCCTGGATCATGGATGTAGATAAATGTTGAAGGGGTGAGGTGTGGAATGAGTGCATTCAATCCTTCCTGGATCATGGATGTAGATAAATGTTGAATGGGGGAGGTGTGGAATGAGTGCATTCAATCCTTCCTGGATCATGGATGTAGATAAATGTTGAATGGGGAGGTGTGGAATGAGTGCATTCAATCCTTCCTGGATCATGGATGTAGATAAATGTTGAAGGGGTGAGGTGTGGAATGAGTGCATTCAATCCTTCCTGGATCATGGATGTAGATAAATGTTGAAGGGGGGAGGTGTGGAATGAGTGCATTCAATCCTTCCTGGATCATGGATGTAGATAAATGTTGAAGGGGTGGAATGAGTGGATCATGGATGTAGAATGAGTGCATTCAATCCTTCCTGGATCATGGATGTAGATAAATGTTGAATGGGGTGAGGTGTGGAATGAGTGCATTCAATCCTTCCTGGATCATGGATGTAGATAAATGTTGAAGGGGGGAGGTGTGGAATGAGTGCATTCAATCCTTCCTGGATCATGGATGTAGATAAATGTTGAATGGGGAGGTGTGGAATGAGTGCATTCAATCCTTCCTGGATCATGGATGTAGATAAATGTTGAAGGGGGAGGTGTGGAATGAGTGCATTCAATCCTTCCTGGATCATGGATGTAGATAAATGTTGAATGGGGGAGGTGTGGAATGAGTGCATTCAATCCTTCCTGGATCATGGATGTAGATAAATGTTGAATGGGGAGGTGTGGAATGAGTGCATTCAATCCTTCCTGGATCATGGATGTAGATAAATGTTGAAGGGGTGAGGTGTGGAATGAGTGCATTCAATCCTTCCTGGATCATGGATGTAGATAAATGTTGAACGGGGGAGGTGTGGAATGAGTGCATTCAATCCTTCCTGGATCAAGGATGTAGATAAATGTTGAAGGGGGAGGTAATGAGTGCATTCAATCCTTCCTGGATCATGGATGTAGATAAATGTTGAATGGGGGAGTGTGTGTAATGAGGCATTCAATCCTTCCTGGATCATAGATGTAGATAAATGTTGAATGGGGGAGGTGGAATGAGTGCATTCAATCCTTCCTGGATCATGGATGTAGATAAATGTTGAAGGGGTGAGGTGTGGAATGAGTGCATTCAATCCTTCCTGGATCATGGATGTAGATAAATGTTGAATGGGGGAGGTGTGGAATGAGTGCATTCAATCCTTCCTGGATCATGGATGTAGATAAATGTTGAATGGGGGGAGGTGTGGAATGAGTGCATTCAATCCTTCCTGGATCATGGATGTAGATAAATGTTGAATGGGGGAGGTGTGGAATGAGTGCATTCAATCCTTCCTGGATCATGGATGTAGATAAATGTTGAAGGGGGAGGTGTGGAATGAGTGCATTCAATCCTTCCTGGATCATGGATGTAGATAAATGTTGAATGGGGGAGGTGTGGAATGAGTGCATTCAATCCTTCCTGGATCATGGATGTAGATAAATGTTGAATGGGGGAGGTGTGGAATGAGTGCATTCAATCCTTCCTGGATCATGGATGTAGATAAATGTTGAATGGGGGAGGTGTGGAATGAGTGCATTCAATCCTTCCTGGATCATGGATGTAGATAAATGTTGAAGGGGTGAGGTGTGGAATGAGTGCATTCAATCCTTCCTGGATCATGGATGTAGATAAATGTTGAATGGGGGGAGGTGTGGAATGAGTGCATTCAATCCTTCCTGGATCATGGATGTAGATAAATGTTGAAGGGGGGAGGTGTGGAATGAGTGCATTCAATCCTTCCTGGATCATGGATGTAGATAAATGTTGAATGGGGGAGGTGTGGAATGAGTGCATTCAATCCTTCCTGGATCATGGATGTAGATAAATGGGGAGGTTGAATGAGTGGTCCTTCCTGGATCATGGAGGTAAATGTTGGAATGAGTGCATTCAATCCTTCCTGGATCATGGATGTAGATAAATGTTGAAGGGGTGAGGTGTGGAATGAGTGCATTCAATCCTTCCTGGATCATGGATGTAGATAAATGTTGAATGGGGAGGTGTGGAATGAGTGCATTCAATCCTTCCTGGATCATGGATGTAGATAAATGTTGAATGGGGGAGGTGTGGAATGAGTGCATTCAATCCTTCCTGGATCATGGATGTAGATAAAGGTGTGGAATGAGTATTCAATCCTTCCTGGATCATGGATGTAGATAAATTTGGGGGAGGTGTGGAATGAGTGCATTCAATCCTTCCTGGATCATGGATGTAGATAAATGTTGAATGGGGAGGTGTGGAATGAGTGCATTCAATCCTTCCTGGATCATGGATGTAGATAAATGTTGAAGGGGTGAGGTGTGGAATGAGTGCATTCAATCCTTCCTGGATCATGGATGTAGATAAATGTTGAACGGGGGAGGTGTGGAATGAGTGCATTCAATCCTTCCTGGATCAAGGATGTAGATAAATGTTGAAGGGGGGAGGTGTGGAATGAGTGCATTCAATCCTTCCTGGATCATGGATGTAGATAAATGTTGAATGGGGGAGGTGTGGAATGAGTGCATTCAATCCTTCCTGGATCATGGATGTAGATAAATGTTGAAGGGGTGAGGTGTGGAATGAGTGCATTCAATCCTTCCTGGATCATGGATGTAGATAAATGTTGAAGGGGTGAGGTGTGAATGAGTGCATTCAATCCTTCCTGGATCATGAGTGCATTCAATCCTTCCTGGATCATGGATGTAGATAAATGTTGAAGGGGTGAGGTGTGGAATGAGTGCATTCAATCCTTCCTGGATCATGGATGTAGATAAATGTTGAAGGGGCAGGAGGTGTGGAATGAGTGCATTCAATCCTTCCTGGATCATGGATGTAGATAAATGTTGAAGGGGTGAGGTGTGGAATGAGTGCATTCAATCCTTCCTGGATCATGGATGTAGATAAATGTTGAAGGGGGGGAGGTGTGGAATGAGTGCATTCAATCCTTCCTGGATCATGGATGTAGATAAATGTTGAAGGGGTGAGGTGTGGAATGAGTGCATTCAATCCTTCCTGGATCATGGATGTAGATAAATGTTGAAGGGGGAGGTGTGGAATGAGTGCATTCAATCCTTCCTGGATCATGGATGTAGATAAATGTTGAATGGGGAGGTGTGGAATGAGTGCATTCAATCCTTCCTGGATCATGGATGTAGATAAATGTTGAAGGGGAGGTGAGGTGTGGAATGAGTGCATTCAATCCTTCCTGGATCATGGATGTAGATAAATGTTGAAGGGGTGAGGTGTGGAATGAGTGCATTCAATCCTTCCTGGATCATGGATGTAGATAAATGTTGAAGGGGGGAGGTGTGGAATGAGTGCATTCAATCCTTCCTGGATCATGGATGTAGATAAATGTTGAAGGGGGAGGTGTGGAATGAGTGCATTCAATCCTTCCTGGATCATGGATGTAGATAAATGTTGAAGGGGTGAGGTGTGGAATGAGTGCATTCAATCCTTCCTGGATCATGGATGTAGATAAATGTTGAAGGGGTGAGGTGTGGAATGAGTGCATTCAATCCTTCCTGGATCATGGATGTAGATAAATGTTGAAGGGGTGAGGTGTGGAATGAGTGCATTCAATCCTTCCTGGATCATGGATGTAGATAAATGTTGAAGGGGTGAGGTGTGGAATGAGTGCATTCAATCCTTCCTGGATCATGGATGTAGATAAATGTTGAAGGGGTGAGGTGTGGAATGAGTGCATTCAATCCTTCCTGGATCATGGATGTAGATAAATGTTGAAGGGGTGAGGTGTGGAATGAGTGCATTCAATCCTTCCTGGATCATGGATGTAGATAAATGTTGAAGGGGTGAGGTGTGGAATGAGTGCATTCAATCCTTCCTGGATCATGGATGTAGATAAATGTTGAAGGGGTGAGGTGTGGAATGAGTGCATTCAATCCTTCCTGGATCATGGATGTAGATAAATGTTGAAGGGGTGAGGTGTGGAATGAGTGCATTCAATCCTTCCTGGATCATGGATGTAGATAAATGTTGAAGGGGTGAGGTGTGGAATGAGTGCATTCAATCCTTCCTGGATCATGGATGTAGATAAATGTTGAAGGGGGGAGGTGTGGAATGAGTGCATTCAATCCTTCCTGGATCATGGATGTAGATAAATGTTGAAGGGGGAGGTGTAATGAGTGCATGAGTGCATTCAATCCTTCCTGGATCATGGATGTAGATAAATGTTGAAGGGGTGAGGTGTGGAATGAGTGCATTCAATCCTTCCTGGATCATGGATGTAGATAAATGTTGAAGGGGTGAGGTGTGGAATGAGTGCATTCAATCCTTCCTGGATCATGGATGTAGATAAATGTTGAAGGGGTGAGGTGTGGAATGAGTGCATTCAATCCTTCCTGGGATGTAGATAAATGTTGAAGGGGTGAGGTGGGAATGAGTGCATGGATGTGTAGATAAATGTTGAAGGGGTGAGGTGTGGAATGAGTGCATTCAATCCTTCCTGGATCATGGATGTAGATAAATGTTGAAGGGGTGAGGTGTGGAATGAGTGCATTCAATCCTTCCTGGATCATGGATGTAGATAAATGTTGAAGGGGTGAGGTGTGGAATGAGTGCATTCAATCCTTCCTGGATCATGGATGTAGATAAATGTTGAAGGGGTGAGGTGTGGAATGAGTGCATTCCAATCCTTCCTGGATCATGGATGTAGATAAATGTTGAAGGGGTGAGGTGTGGAATGAGTGTGCATTCAATCCTTCCTGGATCATGGATGTAGATAAATGTTGAAGGGGTGAGGTGTGGAATGAGTGCATTCAATCCTTCCTGGATCATGGATGTAGATAAATGTTGAAGGGGTGAGGTGTGGAATGAGTGCATTCAATCCTTCCTGGATCATGGATGTAGATAAATGTTGAAGGGGTGAGGTGTGGAATGAGTGCATTCAATCCTTCCTGGATCATGGATGTAGATAAATGTTGAAGGGGTGAGGTGGAATGAGTGCATTCAACTTCTTCCTGGATCATGGATGTAGATAAATGTTGAATGGGGGAGGTGTGGAATGAGTGCATTCAATCCTTCCTGGATCATGGATGTAGATAAATGTTGAATGGGGAAGGGGTGAGGTGTGGAATGAGTGCATTCAATCCTTCCTGGATCATGGATGTAGATAAATGTTGAATGGGGTGAGGTGTGGAATGAGTGCATTCAATCCTTCCTGGATCATGGATGTAGATAAATGTTGAAGGGGTGAGGTGTGGAATGAGTGCATTCAATCCTTCCTGGATCATGGATGTAGATAAATGTTGAAGGGGTGAGGTGTGGAATGAGTGCATTCAATCCTTCCTGGATCATGGATGTAGATAAATGTTGAAGGGGTGAGGTGTGGAATGAGTGCATTCAATCCTTCCTGGATCATGGATGTAGATAAATGTTGAAGGGGTGAGGTGTGGAATGAGTGCATTCAATCCTTCCTGGATCATGGATGTAGATAAATGTTGAAGGGGATGAGTTGAATGTGGAATGAGTGCATTCAATCCTTCCTGGATCATGGATGTAGATAAATGTTGAAGGGGTGAGGTGTGATGTAGATAAATGTTGAATGGGGAGGTGCATTCAATCCTTCCTGGATCATGGATGTAGATAAATGTTGAATGGGGGAGGTGTGGAATGAGTGCATTCAATCCTTCCTGGATCATGGATGTAGATAAATGTTGAATGGGGGAGGTGTGGAATGAGTGCATTCAATCCTTCCTGGATCATGGATGTAGATAAATGTTGAAGGGGTGAGGTGTGGAATGAGTGCATTCAATCCTTCCTGGATCATGGATGTAGATAAATGTTGAAGGGGTGAGGTGTGGAATGAGTGCATTCAATCCTTCCTGGATCATGGATGTAGATAAATGTTGAATGGGGTGGAGGTGTGGAATGAGTGCATTCAATCCTTCCTGGATCATGGATGTAGATAAATGTTGAAGGGGGGAGGTGTGGAATGAGTGCATTCAATCCTTCCTGGATCATGGATGTAGATAAATGTTGAATGGGGGAGGTGAGGGAATGAGTGCATTCAATCCTTCCTGGATCATGGATGTAGATAAATGTTGAAGGGGTGAGGTGTGGAATGAGTGCATTCAATCCTTCCTGGATCATGGATGTAGATAAATGTTGAATGGGGGAGGTGTGGAATGAGTGCATTCAATCCTTCCTGGATCATGGATAAATGATGAATGGGGGAGGTGTGGAATGAGTGCATTCATCCTTCCTGGATCATGGATGTAGATAAATGTTGAAGGGGAGGTGTGGAATGAGTGCATTCAATCCTTCCTGGATCATGGATGTAGATAAATGTTGAAGGGGTGAGGTGTGGAATGAGTGCATTCAATCCTTCCTGGATCATGGATGTAGATAAATGTTGAAGGGGTGAGGTGTGGAATGAGTGCATTCAATCCTTCCTGGATCATGGATGTAGATAAATGTTGAAGGGGTGAGGTGTGGAATGAGTGCATTCAATCCTTCCTGGATCATGGATGTAGATAAATGTTGAAGGGGGAGGTGTGGAATGAGTGCATTCAATCCTTCCTGGATCATGGATGTAGATAAATGTTGAAGGGGAGGTGTGGAATGAGTGTGGAATGAGTGCATTCAATCCTTCCTGGATCATGGATGTAGATAAATGTTGAAGGGGGAGGTGTGGAATGAGTGCATTCAATCCTTCCTGGATCATGGATGTAGATAAATGTTGAAGGGGGAGGTGTGGAATGAGTGCATTCAATCCTTCCTGGATCATGGATGTAGATAAATGTTGAAGGGGGAGGTGTGGAATGAGTGCATTCAATCCTTCCTGGATCATGGATGTAGATAAATGTTGAAGGGGTGAGGTGTGGAATGAGTGCATTCAATCCTTCCTGGATCATGGATGTAGATAAATGTTGAATGGGGAGGTGTGGAATGAGTGCATTCAATCCTTCCTGGATCATGTAGATAAATGTTGAAGGAGGGAGGCAATGAGTGCATTCAATCCTTCCTGGATCATGGATGTAGATAAATGTTGAATGGGGGAGGTGTGGAATGAGTGCATTCAATCCTTCCTGGATCATGGATGTAGATAAATGTTGAATGGGGGAGGTGTGGAATGAGTGCATTCAATCCTTCCTGGATCATGGATGTAGATAAATGTTGAAGGGGGGAGGTGTGGAATGAGTGCATTCAATCCTTCCTGGATCATGGATGTAGATAAATGTTGAATGGGGTGAGGTGTGGAATGAGTGCATTCAATCCTTCCTGGATCATGGATGTAGATAAATGTTGAAGGGGGGAGGTGTGGAATGAGTGCATTCAATCCTTCCTGGATCATGGATGTAGATAAATGTTGAAGGGGTGAGGTGTGGAATGAGTGCATTCAATCCTTCCTGGATCATGGATGTAGATAAATGTTGAAGGGGATCATGGATGAGGTGTGGGGGTGGAATGAGTGCATTCAATCCTTCCTGGATCATGGATGTAGATAAATGTTGAATGGGGGAGGTGTGGAATGAGTGCATTCAATCCTTCCTGGATCATGGATGTAGATAAATGTTGAATGGGGGAGGTGTGGAATGAGTGCATTCAATCCTTCCTGGATCATGGATGTAGATAAATGTTGAAGGGGTGAGGTGTGGAATGAGTGCATTCAATCCTTCCTGGATCATGGATGTAGATAAATGTTGAAGGGGGAGGTGTGGAATGAGTGCATTCAATCCTTCCTGGATCATGGATGTAGATAAATGTTGAATGGGGGAGGTGTGGAATGAGTGCATTCAATCCTTCCTGGATCATGGATGTAGATAAATGTTGAATGGGGTGAGGTGTGGAATGAGTGCATTCAATCCTTCCTGGATCATGGATGTAGATAAATGTTGAATGGGGGAGGTGTGGAATGAGTGCATTCAATCCTTCCTGGATCATGGATGTAGATAAATGTTGAAATGGGGGAGGTGTGGAATGAGTGCATTCAATCCTTCCTGGATCATGGATGTAGATAAATGTTGAAGGGGGAGGTGTGGAATGAGTGCATTCAATCCTTCCTGGATCATGGATGTAGATAAATGTTGAAGGGGGAGGTGTGGAATGAGTGCATTCAATCCTTCCTGGATCATGGATGTAGATAAATGTTGAAGGGGTGAGGTGTGGAATGAGTGCATTCAATCCTTCCTGGATCATGGATGTAGAAGGGGGAGGTGTGGAATGATGTTGGATCATGGATGTAGATAAATTAGAAATGAATGGGGGAGGTGTGGAATGAGTGCATTCAATCCTTCCTGGATCATGGATGTAGATAAATGTTGAAGGGGGGAGGTGTGGAATGAGTGCATTCAATCCTTCCTGGATCATGGATGTAGATAAATGTTGAAGGGGGGAGGTGTGGAATGAGTGCATTCAATCCTTCCTGGATCATGGATGTAGATAAATGTTGAATGGGGAGGTGTGGAATGAGTGCATTCAATCCTTCCTGGATCATGGATGTAGATAAATGTTGAAGGGGAGGTGTGGAATGAGTGCATTCAATCCTTCCTGGATCATGGATGTAGATAAATGTTGAAGGGGTGAGGTGTGGAATGAGTGCATTCAATCCTTCCTGGATCATGGATGTAGATAAATGTTGAAGGGGGAGGTGTGGAATGAGTGCATTCAATCCTTCCTGGATCATGGATGTAGATAAATGTTGAAGGGGGAGGTGTGGAATGAGTGCATTCAATCCTTCCTGGATCATGGATGTAGATAAATGTTGAAGGGGGAGGTGTGGAATGAGTGCATTCAATCCTTCCTGGATCATGGATGTAGATAAATGTTGAAGGGGGTGAGGTGTGGAATGAGTGCATTCAATCCTTCCTGGATCATGGATGTAGATAAATGTTGAATGGGGGAGGTGTGGAATGAGTGCATTCAATCCTTCCTGGATCATGGATGTAGATAAATGTTGAAGGGGTGAGGTGTGGAATGAGTGCATTCAATCCTTCCTGGATCATGGATGTAGATAAATGTTGAATGGGGTGAGGTGTGGAATGAGTGCATTCAATCCTTCCTGGATCATGGATGTAGATAAATGTTGAATGGGGTGAGGTGTGGAATGAGTGCATTCAATCCTTCCTGGATCATGGATGTAGATAAATGTTGAAGGGGTGAGGTGTGGAATGAGTGCATTCAATCCTTCCTGGATCATGGATGTAGATAAATGTTGAATGGGGGGAGGTGTGGAATGAGTGCATTCAATCCTTCCTGGATCATGGATGTAGATAAATGTTGAATGGGGGAGGTGTGGAATGAGTGCATTCAATCCTTCCTGGATCATGGATGTAGATAAATGTTGAATGGGGTGGGTGTGTGGAATGAGTGCATTCAATCCTTCCTGGATCATGGATGTAGATAAATGTTGAATGGGGGAGGTGTGGAATGAGTGCATTCAATCCTTCCTGGATCATGGATGTAGATAAATGTTGAAGGGGTGAGGTGTGGAATGAGTGCATTCAATCCTTCCTGGATCATGGATGTAGATAAATGTTGAATGGGGGAGGTGTGGAATGAGTGCATTCAATCCTTCCTGGATCATGGATGTAGATAAATGTTGAAGGGGTGAGGTGTGGAATGAGTGCATTCAATCCTTCCTGGATCATGGATGTAGATAAATGTTGAAGGGGGAGGTGTGGAATGAGTGCATTCAATCCTTCCTGGATCATGGATGTAGATAAATGTTGAAGGGGGGAGGTGTGGAATGAGTGCATTCAATCCTTCCTGGATCATGGATGTAGATAAATGTTGGAAGGGGGAGGTGTGGAATGAGTGCATTCAATCCTTCCTGGATCATGGATGTAGATAAATGTTGAAGGGGGTGAGGTGTGGAATGAGTGCATTCAATCCTTCCTGGATCATGGATGTAGATAAATGTTGAATGGGGAGGTGTGGAATGAGTGCATTCAATCCTTCCTGGATCATGGATGTAGATAAATGTTGAATGGGGAGGTGTGGAATGAGTGCATTCAATCCTTCCTGGATCATGGATGTAGATAAATGTTGAACGGGGGAGGTGTGGAATGAGTGCATTCAATCCTTCCTGGATCATGGATGTAGATAAATGTTGAATGGGGGAGGTGTGGAATGAGTGCATTCAATCCTTCCTGGATCATGGATGTAGATAAATGTTGAATGGGGAGGTGTGGAGGTGCATTCAATCCTTCCTGAATCATGGATGTAGATAAATGTTGAATGGGGTAGGTGAGGTGTGGGAATGAAATTGCATTCAATCCTTCCTGGATCATGGATGTAGATAAATGTTGAATGGGGGAGGTGTGGAATGAGTGCATTCAATCCTTCCTGGATCATGGATGTAGATAAATGTTGAAGGGGGAGGTGTGGAATGAGTGCATTCAATCCTTCCTGGATCATGGATGTAGATAAATGTTGAATGGGGGAGGTGTGGAATGAGTGCATTCAATCCTTCCTGGATCATGGATGTAGATAAATGTTGAATGGGGGAGGTGTGGAATGAGTGCATTCAATCCTTCCTGGATCATGGATGTAGATAAATGTTGAAGGGGTGAGGTGTGGAATGGTGCATTCAATCCTTCCTGGATCATGGATGTAGATAAATGTTGAATGGGGGAGGTGTGGAATGGTATTCAATCCTTCCTGGATCATGGATGTAGATAAATGTTGAAGGGGTGAGGTGTGGAATGAGTGCATTCAATCCTTCCTGGATCATGGATGTAGATAAATGTTGAATGGGGGAGGTGTGGAATGAGTGCATTCAATCCTTCCTGGATCATGGATGTAGATAAATGTTGAAGGGGGAGGTGTGGAATGAGTGCATTCAATCCTTCCTGGATCATGGATGTAGATAAATGTTGAATGGGGGAGGTGTGGAATGAGTGCATTCAATCCTTCCTGGATCATGGATGTAGATAAATGTTGAATGGGGGAGGTGTGGAATGAGTGCATTCAATCCTTCCTGGATCATGGATGTAGATAAATGTTGAAGGGGTGAGGTGTGGAATGAGTGCATTCAATCCTTCCTGGATCATGGATGTAGATAAATGTTGAATGGGGGAGGTGTGGAATGAGTGCATTCAATCCTTCCTGGATCATGGATGTAGATAAATGTTGAAGGGGGGAGGTGTGGAATGAGTGCATTCAATCCTTCCTGGATCATGGATGTAGATAAATGTTGAATGGGGGAGGTGTGGAATGAGTGCATTCAATCCTTCCTGGATCATGGATGTAGATAAATGTTGAAGGGGTGAGGTGTGGAATGAGTGCATTCAATCCTTCCTGGATCATGGATGTAGATAAATGTTGAATGGGGTGAGGTGTGGAATGAGTGCATTCAATCCTTCCTGGATCATGGATGTAGATAAATGTTGAATGGGGGAGGTGTGGAATGAGTGCATTCAATCCTTCCTGGATCATGGATGTAGATAAATGTTGAATGGGGGAGGTGTGGAATGAGTGCATTCAATCCTTCCTGGATCATGGATGTAGATAAATGTTGAAGGGGTGAGGTGTGGAATGAGTGCATTCAATCCTTCCTGGATCATGGATGTAGATAAATGTTGAATGGGGGAGGTGTGGAATGAGTGCATTCAATCCTTCCTGGATCATGGATGTAGATAAATGTTGAATGGGGTGAGGTGTGGAATGAGTGCATTCAATCCTTCCTGGATCATGGATGTAGATAAATGTTGAAGGGGGAGGTGTGGAATGAGTGCATTCAATCCTTCCTGGATCATGGATGTAGATAAATGTTGAAGGGGTGAGGTGGGAATGAGTGCATTCAATCCTTCCTGGATCATGGATGTAGATAAATGTTGAAGGGGGGAGGTGTGGAATGAGTGCATTCAATCCTTCCTGGATCATGGATGTAGATAAATGTTGAAGGGGTGAGGTGTGGAATGAGTGCATTCAATCCTTCCTGGATCATGGATGTAGATAAATGTTGAATGGGGGGAGGTGTGGAATGAGTGCATTCAATCCTTCCTGGATCATGGATGTAGATAAATGTTGAAGGGGTGAGGTGTGGAATGAGTGCATTCAATCCTTCCTGGATCATGGATGTAGATAAATGTTGAATGGGGTGAGGTGTGGAATGAGTGCATTCAATCCTTCCTGGATCATGGATGTAGATAAATGTTGAAGGGGTGAGGTGTGGAATGAGTGCATTCAATCCTTCCTGGATCATGGATGTAGATAAATGTTGAAGGGGGAGGTGTGGAATGAGTGCATTCAATCCTTCCTGGATCATGGATGTAGATAAATGTTGAATGGGGGAGGTGTGGAATGAGTGCATTCAATCCTTCCTGGATCATGGATGTAGATAAATGTTGAAGGGGGAGGTGTGGAATGAGTGCATTCAATCCTTCCTGGATCATGGATGTAGATAAATGTTGAATGGGGGAGGTGTGGAATGAGTGCATTCAATCCTTCCTGGATCATGGATGTAGATAAATGTTGAATGGGGGAGGGGTGTGTGGAATGAGTGCATTCAATCCTTCCTGGATCATGGATGTAGATAAATGTTGAAGGGGGAGGTGTGGAATGAGTGCATTCAATCCTTCCTGGATCATGGATGTAGATAAATGTTGAATGGGTGAGGTGTGGAATGAGTGCATTCAATCCTTCCTGGATCATGGATGTAGATAAATGTTGAAGGGGGGAGGTGTGGAATGAGTGCATTCAATCCTTCCTGGATCATGGATGTAGATAAATGTTGAATGGGGGAGGTGTGGAATGAGTGCATTCAATCCTTCCTGGATCATGGATGTAGATAAATGTTGAATGGGGGAGGTGTGGAATGAGTGCATTCAATCCTTCCTGGATCATGGATGTAGATAAATGTTGAATGGGGTGAGGTGTGGAATGAGTGCATTCAATCCTTCCTGGATCATGGATGTAGATAAATGTTGAAGGGGTGAGGTGTGGAATGAGTGCATTCAATCCTTCCTGGATCATGGATGTAGATAAATGTTGAATGGGGGAGGTGTGGAATGAGTGCATTCAATCCTTCCTGGATCATGGATGTAGATAAATGTTGAAGGGGTGAGGTGTGGAATGAGTGCATTCAATCCTTCCTGGATCATGGATGTAGATAAATGTTGAAGGGGTGAGGTGTGGAATGAGTGCATTCAATCCTTCCTGGATCATGGATGTAGATAAATGTTGAAGGGGTGAGGTGTGGAATGAGTGCATTCAATCCTTCCTGGATCATGGATGTAGATAAATGTTGAAGGGGTGAGGTGTGGAATGAGTGCATTCAATCCTTCCTGGATCATGGATGTAGATAAATGTTGAATGGGGAGGTGTGGAATGAGTGCATTCAATCCTTCCTGGATCATGGATGTAGATAAATGTTGAAGGGGTGAGGTGTGGAATGAGTGCATTCAATCCTTCCTGGATCATGGATGTAGATAAATGTTGAATGGGGGAGGTGTGGAATGAGTGCATTCAATCCTTCCTGGATCATGGATGTAGATAAATGTTGAATGGGGGAGGTGTGGAATGAGTGCATTCAATCCTTCCTGGATCATGGATGTAGATAAATGTTGAATGGGGGAGGTGTGGAATGAGTGCATTCAATCCTTCCTGGATCATGGATGTAGATAAATGTTGAACGGGGGAGGTGTGGAATGAGTGCATTCAATCCTTCCTGGATCATGGATGTAGATAAATGTTGAAGGGGGGAGGTGTGGAATGAGTGCATTCAATCCTTCCTGGATCATGGATGTAGATAAATGTTGAACGGGGGAGGTGTGGAATGAGTGCATTCAATCCTTCCTGGATCATGGATGTAGATAAATGTTGAAGGGGTGAGGTGTGGAATGAGTGCATTCAATCCTTCCTGGATCATGGATGTAGATAAATGTTGAAGGGGGAGGTGTGGAATGAGTGCATTCAATCCTTCCTGGATCATGGATGTAGATAAATGTTGAAGGGGTGAGGTGTGGAATGAGTGCATTCAATCCTTCCTGGATCATGGATGTAGATAAATGTTGAACGGGGAGGTGTGGAATGAGTGCATTCAATCCTTCCTGGATCATGGATGTAGATAAATGTTGAAGGGGTGAGGTGTGGAATGAGTGCATTCAATCCTTCCTGGATCATGGATGTAGATAAATGTTGAACGGGGGAGGTGTGGAATGAGTGCATTCAATCCTTCCTGGATCATGGATGTAGATAAATGTTGAAGGGGTGAGGTGTGGAATGAGTGCATTCAATCCTTCCTGGATCATGGATGTAGATAAATGTTGAACGGGGGAGGTGTGGAATGAGTGCATTCAATCCTTCCTGGATCATGGATGTAGATAAATGTTGAAGGGGTGAGGTGTGGAATGAGTGCATTCAATCCTTCCTGGATCATGGATGTAGATAAATGTTGAACGGGGGGAGGTGTGGAATGAGTGCATTCAATCCTTCCTTGATCATGGATGTAGATAAATGTTGAAGGGGTGAGGTGTGGAATGAGTGCATTTAATCCTTCCTGGATCATGGATGTAGATAAATGTTTAACGGGGAGGTGTGGAATGAGTGCATTCAATCCTTCCTGGATCATGGATGTAGATAAATGTTGAAGGGGTGAGGTGTGGAATGAGTGCATTCAATCCTTCCTGGATCATGGATGTAGATAAATGTTGAACTGGGGAGGTGTGGAATGAGTGCATTCAATCCTTCCTGGATCATGGATGTAGATAAATGTTGAAGGGGTGAGGTGTGGAATGAGTGCATTCAATCCTTCCTGGATCATGGATGTAGATAAATGTTGAAGGGATGAGGTGTGGAATGAGTGCATTCAATTCTTCCTGGATCATGGATGTAGATAAATGTTGAACGGGGGAGGTGTGGAATGAGTGCATTCAATCCTTCCTGGAGCATGGATGTAGATAAATGTTGAAGGGGTGAGGTGTGGAATGAGTGCATTCAATCCTTCCTGGATCATGGATGTAGATAAATGTTGAAGGGGTGAGGTGTGGAATGAGTGCATTCAATCCTTCCTGGATCATGGATGTAGATAAATGTTGAACGGGGGAGGTGTGGAATGAGTGCATTCAATCCTTCCTGGATCATGGATGTAGATAAATGTTGAACGGGGGAGGTGTGGAATGAGTGCATTCAATCCTTCCTGGATCATGGATGTAGATAAATGTTGAATGGGTGAGGTGTGGAATGAGTGCATTCAATCCTTCCTGGATTATGGATGTAGATAAATGTTGAAGGGGGGAGGTGTGGAATGAGTGCATTCAATCCTTCCTGGATCATGGATGTAGATAAATGTTGAAGGGGTGAGGTGTGGAATGAGTGCATTCAATCCTTCCTGGATCATGGATGTAGATAAATGTTTAAGGGGTGAGGTGTGGAATGAGTGCATTCAATCCTTCCTGGAGCATGGATGTAGATAAATGTTGAAGGGGTGAGATGTGGAATGAGTGCATTCAATCCTTCCTGGATCATGGATGTAGATAAATGCTGAAGGGGTGAGGTGTGGAATGAGTGCATTCAATCCTTCCTGGATCATGGATGTAGATAAATGTTGAACGGGGGAGGTGTGGAATGAGTGCATTCAATCCTTCCTGGATCATGGATGTAGATAAATGTTGAACGGGGGAGGTGTGGAATGAGTGCATTCAATCCTTCCTGGATCATGGATGTAGATAAATGTTGAAGGGGTGAGGTGTGGAATGAGTGCATTCAATCCTTCCTGGATTATGGATGTAGATAAATGTTGAAGGGGGGAGGTGTGGAATGAGTGCATTCAATCCTTCCTGGATCATGGATGTAGATAAATGTTGAAGGGGTGAGGTGTGGAATGAGTGCATTCAATCCTTCCTGGATCATGGATGTAGATAAATGTTTAAGGGGTGAGGTGTGGAATGAGTGCATTCAATCCTTCCTGGAGCATGGATGTAGATAAATGTTGAAGGGGTGAGGTGTGGAATGAGTGCATTCAATCCTTCCTGGATCATGGATGTAGATAAATGTTGAAGGGGTGAGGTGTGGAATGAGTGCATTCAATCCTTCCTGGATCATGGATGTAGATAAATGTTGAACGGGGGAGGTGTGGAATGAGTGCATTCAATCCTTCCTGGATCATGGATGTAGATAAATGTTGAACGGGGGAGGTGTGGAATGAGTGCATTCAATCCTTCCTGGATCATGGATGTAGATAAATGTTGAAGGGGTGAGGTGTGGAATGAGTGCATTCAATCCTTCCTGGATTATGGATGTAGATAAATGTTGAAGGGGGGAGGTGTGGAATGAGTGCATTCAATCCTTCCTGGATCATGGATGTAGATAAATGTTGAAGGGGTGAGGTGTGGAATGAGTGCATTCAATTCTTCCTGGATCATGGATGTAGATAAATGTTTAAGTGGTGAGGTGTGGAATGAGTGCATTCAATCCTTCCTGGATCATGGATGTAGATAAATGTTGAAGGGGGAGGTGTGGAATGAGTGCATTCAATCCTTCCTGGATCATGGATGTAGATAAATGTTGAACGGGGGAGGTGTGGAATGAGTGCATTCAATCCTTCCTGGATCATGGATGTAGATAAATGTTGAATGGGGGAGGTATGGAATGATTGCATTCAATCCTTCCTGGATCATGGATGTAGATAAATGTTGAATGGGGGAGGTGTGGAATGAGTGCATTCAATCCTTCCTGGATCATGGATGTAGATAAATGTTGAATGGGGGAGGTGTGGAATGAGTGCATTCAATCCTTCCTGGATCATGGATGTAGATAAATGTTGAAGGGGTGAGGTGTGGAATGAGTGCATTCAATCCTTCCTGGATCATGGATGTAGATAAATGTTGAAGGGGTGGGGTGTGGAATGAGTGCATTCAATCCTTCCTGGATCATGGATGTAGATAAATGTTGAAGGGGGGAGGTGTGGAATGAGTGCATTCAATCCTTCTTGGATCATGGATGTAGATAAATGTTGAAGGGGTGGGGTGTGGAATGAGTGCATTCAATCCTTCCTGGATCATGGATGTAGATAAATGTTGAAGGGGTGGGGTGTGGAATGAGTGCATTCAATCCTTCCTGGATCATGGATGTAGATAAATGTTGAAGGGGGGGGTGGAATGTGTGATTTTAAGGTGAGAAATTTTTCAGGGATTTATTTCACTTTGTAAGAAAATACGTCTAAAATCTTTCCCCCCCCCCTGGTATATTTGATTCTGAACATCAGTGATTTCAACAACAGGTTATGTCTACGTAATATATATGAATATCTTGCGTTCCTTTGATAGTTTATTTTTTTTTTATTTTCGTAGAATTTTACATCAGAGGGAAGGATGTATGCAGAACCGGTTAAAGTTGTTTGTTTTTGAGGACCATGCTAGCCAGGGACTTTGAGGAAAATGGGATAACAAACTGGTATGTTCAGGGCCCCCCTCCCCCACATCCGATTTCAAGGGAGTTCTGAGAAGTGGGGTGAGGGGGGAAGAGGAGGTGGTGGCGCGGGGGGGGCGCGGTTCGCCAGTCGGATAGTGTTCCTATCTATAAGAATAGCTCTAGATATATGTAATACAAAGGATAGCAATTAAAAAATAACACCTTGCCCTTAGGCAGAGGTGTTGTTAGGTTTACCATTTGTAAATATTGGGCACCCCGTACAATCTTTCAAAACTGAACCCCCCCCCACCCCTGACAACTGTATAAATCATTTTAGTCCCCGGGGTGGGGGGGCCCTGACAAGTATCCATATACCTTTCTTTCTGGCTGGCAACGTAAATACCTATCTCCCCTCACCCCCACCCTTAGGTACTTCTCTAGTTTCCCTTTCAGACCAGCTCTGACTCCATTGAACACATTACTTACAATGTAACACATTACTTACAACGTAACACATTTTGCAATACTGTTTTGTTTTGTAAGGCTAATTGGTTTTTGTAAGACGCCATTACCATTGCATCGCTAACATCTGTGTTTGTGTAATTAGTTTTTTTTTTTTGTTTGTTTTATTTTAATGTTAATAATGAGAGTGATCTAGTTTAAAGACAGCCATGGACAGTAGAAATGATAGAAGAGTCTGATTACAGACAGTTCAATTTGTTCAAGGCTTCAGTCCGTAATTATATATATGTTTTGTTTTGTTGTTGTTGTTTTAAACTACTCCGCATTTTTATGTTTCTTCTGTACTTTGATTTGAAATAAATAAATGTGAAAGAAGAGACAACGAAACAAAACATGAGACACTGTCCAGATAATCCAAATGTTTAGTCGTGGGAGATCTTTGCTGACGTAATTCACAGTGAGAGATAAAAGATTGCAGTGGCGCGAGGAGGAGGAGACAAGATGGAGGAGATGGCGGGACCAGACGGCCGGAAGTAGTCAGGTAAAAACTTTTGCAGTTTGAATCATTGATTTTATTTTTTTTCTTACATATTGCTCGTAAATATCCAATGCCGGTCTTAAGGTAGTGGGCGCCTTTGTCAAGTTAAGCTTATGCGCATAGTCAAGTTGAACTTTGGGGCAATCTAATTTATTGACGCCCTGGAAAAAACTGGAATTTGTAGCTTAAGTAAAATCTACATTCGCGTCTTCGACCAACTGATCGTTGGCGCCCTGGGCAAGATGAAATTTATCACCCTTTGTTAAATTTGAATATATATATATATATATATATATTCTATATATATTATATATATATATATATATATATATATATCCTTATCCTTAAATACATAATCGACTAACCCGTGTGTCTCCCTCAGGTAGTTTTCATATCGTGCGGTGCATGCGTTGTAACCGTGTTTTCATATCGTATTGTGTTCATGGCAATTCAAGCCAAATGTTATTACAGTATTTCATACATTTCTTTGTTATTTCTGTTCATATCGTACTCTGTTCATGGCAATAAAGGGCCACATGTTCTTTTCTATTGCAGTATTTCGTATGTTTCTTTGTAATCCCTTCTGATGGATTTCGTTCAGCCAGCTTGAACAGGCTTTTCCACTAGTATTTAAAATAAAAGGGGGGTTAGATTCCATTGTATCTATAAATGTCTGCATAAATGGACGGGATTATTATACAGTCGAGTGAAAGAATGAGAGGCGGGCAATACCATGAACTGATAATAATCGAATTTCTATAAAGTGTTTCATTGCTTTCTTTCAATATGTAGCTAAATTGTTTGTTTGTTTTTTTCCTTAATACAGCGTTTATAAAAAGAATCGATATCCATATTCTTCTGGTCAACGATACCTCCGTGTGTCAGCTTATTCAAACAATCGATTCTACGTGTTCTATTGTAAATACATAATCGATTATATCATTCTCTTTATCGACTTTTCTTTTTTTTTAAACACGCAGATGAGAATTTCATCGAGTTTTTTTCTTCTTTTCTCGTCATACATTCTCCGTCTTTATCAAAAGCTTATTATTGTAATTACTGTCACAAGAGGAAATCATCAAGTATCTAGTTCAATTTAATGAGATTCCATGGGAAATTTTTTTTTTATCACTGGGGGTGAGTGCATAGAAAATTTAAAATATAAAAAAAAAATTATAAATGAAGGTTGAATATTTGCACTTAATTGTATGTGGTAGGCATTCAGATACTGTGTCTGAAATTAATGTTTGCTTCTTATATCTGTTTGAAAGATTGAAATTTTAACTCACTAATGGTAACACACAAGAGGTAATAGCATCTTACACATATTGGGACACTAGGCAGACAGTTTTAAAGGTATATGGTGGAAATAGGCTGAAAAATGTGCTAGAATATTCTCTCTCTCTCTCTCTATCTCTCTCTCTCTCTCTCTCTCACTCTCTCTCTCTCTCTCTCTCTCTCTCTCTTCCATGATAGCGAAGTCAGTATGCGAGCCTATACCATGTTACCGCCTTGTACGTCATAACTTTAGATTCTGAAACTAAAAATTGACCATACCAATTGGACATTCGCCATTCTCAAAACTTGTAGACATTCAAGTGGATAACAATTGTATCTAGTATCTGAATAATCCCACTAAAGCCGATCGTATTCAAAGTTTAATAAAATTGTTCGCACTTTTTTTCATCTAAAAGATAATAAATAAGACCACCCATTTGAAGGAGAGATGACCTACATCACTGAGTACCAGTTATTAATAAAATGTTATCACAAAAAAGTAAACTAAGAAACGATAAATCAAAATGTACTTTTACAATGTTAAAAAAAAACACACAAAAATCTGATAGAGTGGGTTATCATTTATCTGTCGCCAACCAATCTAGACAATTGGGTAGTCAACCTAGACAAATGGGTAGTCAATCTAGACAAATGGGTAGTCAATCTAGACA